>JACJUY010005620.1:2936-58251 GCA_014220935.1 Platorchestia sp. MABIK | reverse complement strand
TTCCAGAGCATACCAAACGCAATTACCAACAATAATAAAGATTCCAAAATAGTAGCACACTACTATACATGTTCTGAAAACGTTTATACAGGGTATTATATCTGGAAACTATGAATGTGCTCATTATTTTCTCTTGCATGCCATAACCGTGGGCCTCTGTTGGTTCTGATGAATATACGTGCCTCTTAATAGTTATTCAATACTTCCTTCCAGTTATCGTCTCACGGCGCCAAAAGCACGTAGGCTAATGCTACATGCTATGTATGATAGATGCACCTCTATCATTCCGTTGCATCGACTGAGTTTCCACTCCGAGCTCACTTTACACTACACAGACTCACTTTGATCATTCTGCTGTTACTGCAACTCACTACAACTTACAGTTTACCGATGACTATGCGTCATGATACACAGTAAGTTGCTATTGGAGCTGTACTGAGAACAAGCGAACACCGTATCAAGCGAGAGGAATGCTACGAGATTCTATCGCGATGTTGTCGATGGAGAATTCGTAAATTTGGTAAAATCTGTACGACAAATCTGTTCTTATGATCAACATACGGTACAACCATGAGAATTTGACGCCAGCGACTCAGCTAACGAGATTTAACATCAAATTTCACTGATTTTACTTTGCTCCGCATTTTTTAAGTTGTTCTATTCTTGCAGTTTTACTCTCAGAGATGAGAAAGAAGACAAATGATCCGGTTATATTTAGACTAAACTTCTGGACCTGTCATTACGTATCGGCTTGTCTACCTGGAGTGTTGGGGGCAGATTAGTGAATTCATTTCAAAGTATAAACTATGGCTGCCCCATTTTCTAATATGCTATGCATTTTTTCACGCATCAAATCTTTTCCTTTCCTTCATTTTTATCTCCCTCCGGTTCTCAGCAAGACGCTGCTACTCACTTGCTCCGAAAGCTATAACCTCATTGTTTTACCGTAATTTTTAAGCCGTACGTCTCATGTATATTTATTGAAATTTTTCTCTACAGTTAACTTCAGAGTTGCTCATTTAAATAAAACGATTGAAGAAATTATACTGGTGTTCAATGGAGATAATTTTTTCGTACATACGCTAATCTCCTTTGACATTTTCTCAAGGCACCCGTGTTCATCAACGCTCGTTTACTCAATCCTAACTCCCGAATGGATTATTCAATTGACATTGATGAACGACCAAATAAACAAGTTATTTCAAAGCAAAGTAGAATCTTTCCCTTAAAATTTTCCTCCGCTTATTCCCCCACCGACTCAATTTTTTAATACTAGTAGTAAACTATCTCATCATTCTATCTTCCATTAACTCCTGAATTTCCGTTACTCCTGACAATTTGAATTACAGTTTCAACCAGTTTCTAGCAACACTTCATCCCATTGACTGTTTTCCTGACAAAATCTACGAAACATTTCCTAGACAAAAACAGGCATCCATCGCATAAAACGTTGATTCCTAACAAAAAAATTAACAAGCTTTCTTTTTGCAAGCCCAATTGTGCTCGAGAAAATAAGGAAATTTCGCTCATGCATACACTTTTGCCTGTTTCATTTTAAACAACTTAGTTCAAACAACTTAACACTGACAAATGATCTAAGTTTCCCAGTTGTAGAGTTTTTGCTAGATAATCTTCTGCAGGTTTTTCCTTCTCAGAAATGAACCGTTGGAAAAAAGTCATTTGATGTCTGCGAAGAGCTCTGTTTAAGAAATTTCAAAAATAATTTCCAGAGAGAAAGAAAATTTCAGTACAATCTCTGCCTTCTGTGGGCACATTTTTTTTTCATTTGAAGCTGTACCACAAGAAGTGAAAAGAATAAATTGCAACCAACTTGAAGGTAAGCAACTGGGATCATTGGTTACTATGAATGAAACAAGTAAGTTAGAGGGTGGTTTCTTGACTATTTACGGTAGACGGCAGAGTTTCTTTCCCTTTTTTCAACGTAAAAAATCTTTCAAGACACGGTCTGTTTTTATTTGTATAAAGTTTCACCTTCTCTTAGAATGGAATTTAATAAGCACAGGACACTTCACTATTTCAATGTTTATGATAGTGAAATAAGTACAAACCTCGTCGGAAAAACTCGCTTTCGAATTTAAAGTCTCCGGAAAATAAACTTAATATTTCATTATCCGCCGTGAGTTTCTGGTAAATGTTGCTCATGCAAACTTTAACTTACTCCCAATGAAAATGTTAACAAGGTACCAAGCATTTTTGTGGTGTGGTATGCATTATTTTTGCAAATCTTCGTCTGGATCAATAACTCGGCTTACGAATTTTGTAAACAGGATCTAATAGAGGCTCTTATTCTCTTAGGTGTATTTTCACGTTTTGAACAAAATTTTCAATGTCCTCACTATCAATGATTCGATGCATGGTGATGCGTTTGTTGCTAATGAAAGTCATACACCGAGTGCTGCATGTTCCCATCTTCCAGATATATCCCGTCTCATGCAGAAAGAATTCTATAAGTCTTCTCTACTAACTGCATACTGAAGCTATGCAATTACCTGAAGTGTCAATTAGAGTACATTGAATCAAGAAAGCCTGGAACGTTAGGTTTATCAAGAGCCGTATGAACGTAGGGATGCTCGTAAGATAATTGCTGTGGCACGCTCATGTTAAAATACGATACGTCCAGATGTTTCAGCTTTATCGTAAATTCACCCTATTCTAACGCATTTGTACTAAGTATTTTAAAATAAATTTGAGACGTATACCCCCCATGCATTGACTGTTAAGTCATTATCACATCACCGGCTGATTTTATTAGACTGCTTATTCAATACGTAACCCCGCAGTCATTTCAACACCACTTGAAAACTTGGAAAACCTTTCTGTGGTGTGTAAACTTTTCAAATGTGGCTGCGTTGTTTTCAATACATTCACATTCACAAGATGGTAGGTAGTCAACTTACGTACACGCAAGATTTTCCTTCCTCAAGATTTCATTGAAGTCTGGCAGTGGCATGTCGCGGTATTTCTTCATTAAGACATGGATGTGCAAAATTGAGCTATTTTAACGAAAAACTTAATCCAGAGAACTAATTGCCATAGTTCGTTTCAGTGAAAAGATTTATCAACGAGGTTGTTATTAGAAATTAATATATATATATATATATATAAATATATACATATATGTCAACAGTTGCTCTTTCTTTAGACAAAACTGAAATATCCTGAGAGTTTACTCGAAGTCATTTTGCAATACTCGCGACTCATCAGCCGAGTGTGACATTGACTGTGACAAAAGAGCCCAAGAAATGACGGTACGTGGTTCTTTTTAGAACGCCAACTGGCTTCTGCATATTTGAACTATTTTCACTTGTTTGGTTATTCATGCAGTAATAGTTCTATTTCTTCTCGCATAAAAGCCATATATTGTAATTTTAGCTCAATGTAAATGTCCAACAAAGACAATAGTTATTTGCAGTGACATGAAATAAATTAATTAAATTTTATTCATTGTATTTTACTGAGCGGTTCATGTTCAATATTCGAACATGAGTAAGCCTATTAAGAAGGAAATAATATCAGCAAGTTGATTAACTTTTACAAATGCGTAAGGATGGAAGAGCGGCTATAAAACTGTGATGCGAACACAAAAGCGATAAATATCTGTATTAGCCCAAACATATACAAATGAGAAAAACGGCGATTGCGCACGATGATGCATATTCTAGAAGGCTTATGATAGTTTGCAAGATCACAAGACTCAGTAACGCAACTCTTACGAAGTGTCATTTCCCTGCTGCAGTTTCCCAGTGGCACGGTAGTTCCCCCTGTGTGTGTTATATGCGAGGCTCTCAGGAAGAATATATCAGATTGATACGGAGAGTTTTCAAGAGTTAAAGTTCAAAGTTCGAAGTAGATCATCGTGTAAGTAAAAAGTGCTCTGAAAAATGAAACCTGCCGATGAAAGATACTCAAAGATGCACAATTCTTTAACTTACTCTTAGCTCTAAATAATTCGAAGAAATTGAAGTTCCGCATGATAATATTAGAAAAGTGGATCGTAATCTTTGTCACAATGCAAACAAGTTTTCAAATGTGTGACAAGATCGTAGTTCAGAAAACACCGATAACAAAACTGTTTAATTCAAGTCAGGAAGTCCTAGGAATTAATTCAAGCTAGGAAGTCCTCATAGCTAGGAAAACATTCTGAGCGGATATTTTTACGAAGGAAGGAATTTAAGGCTTAAGAAACTTTGAGATCAGATAAAAGTTGAATAAGCTTTTGTTAATTATGCGGGTATGTTTGGGATAGATCCAAAAATTAACTGAAAGAACCCAAAGCCGTACTACACAAAGCTAAATCTTGATTCAGGCAATATTTCGACAACAGAATAGTTTTCAGCAGTTGGCTCTGAAATGACAATGTTACGATATCAATGGACTCAGAGATAAAATAAAATTTAAAAAAATGACTTCATAACTTCATAAGAGAACTTAGATTGAAGATGTCAAGTATTTCATTCAGACTAACAAAAAAAGCAAAGAAAATAAGTGGGCAACATGTCAATGATATTAGATGGTCATAACAGGGTCAGCTATCAGTGGATGTAATTCATTTCTTTGAGGAAATAGAATATTTAAGTTGAGGAATAGAGAAATATTATTCAAACGACGTTAAATAACTTTCTGACTAGCATCACCAACTGAATTGTAATATCAAGCTTTGGCATAACAAACAGCAGATCTTCAAGCACAACTATATCACTCTATGTATACCTAACCAGTTGTATAAATTCATGGACTATTTGAACAAATATCTTCATGTTATGTTTTCGAAGATAGAAAACAATTTCATGCACTGGCTTCCCCAAACTGTTCTGATTTTAGTATTTGTTTACACCGTGTTGTCAAAATATTTATCACAATTTTTGCCTCTGAATCAAAGTTAGAGATGCACTAAAATCGAAAGCAGGGTTGTGGAGTCGGAGTCGGGAGTTGGAGTCGCCGGAGTCGCATGTTTTAGGGTGGAGTCAGACCGGAGTCGCTACTTTTTTGGTCCTTTCACTCTAATTTTCGCTAAAACCTTTTTATAATTGTTTAAAACCGAATGTAAACAACACTGAGTTGAATTAGAAAACTTTACCAAAAAGCTAAAAAATATACAGTGTTTTGTTCATTATTTTGTTCAAAGTACGAAACAGCGTATCTATACCTACTACCTAATACTCTCATTGATATCTAGTCATTGTGGGTTCGTATACATATATATAATGCGTACGAGTACGAAACATTAATTTCATACAAGAGTGATAATTCATATTTTACGGTTAAAAACCAGGAATTAATCATTGAAAGAATCGCAAAACCATTTTTTCTATTTTCTAGTCTGTAGCTTATACTATGATGTGTTGATTCATAATGACTTCTCTTTGCAGAAACGCAAAGTTATGTTGTGATCGTAAAGTTTTCAAGTCTTTAGGTTATGATATATTTTTAATGACTAGTCTATCCCAAAATCTAAAGCTATGTTCTGATATTTAGACCTCTAGTCTTCAAGTTATGTTATCACTATTGGTGAGGTAAATTTTATTTCCTTATTTTAATGTTGATTAATGTTATTAACTAGAATTAGAGTTTATTTTTTCGGCAGTATGTAGTACTTATGTACTTCATATTGATCGCTTTGTTTTGTTGACTTCCTAGTCTCTAGGTCAAGCTAATATACGTCAACAATGGAAATTTCTGCACATTTCTAAAATTATACCTTGAATGTTGTTTGGTTCTTTAAGAGCTATATCGTACTTCATTATATCATTTTCATATTTTTTTTATCACTTCTTAGTTTTGAAGTAAACACATCCAATACGAAGTTTTTCATTTGTAGGTTTTTTTATAATTTTAAAAACAAGAATAGCATCTGCTTTTCGGTAATAGCATTTTTTCATAAGGAAGATTTGGAAACGTTTTAAGATAATCGATATCGATATTGAGATATATGAAAAAATTAGAATACAGTGTAAACAAGCTGAAGTGAAATTAATACGTTAGCAAAAACCTCGCATAGTCACACAACGTTGATGCACTGCCTCAGCTGCAATAGTTGTTGCATTTATGCGATAGTACGAAATTTCTTGTTGAAAACGTTTCAAAGTGCACCAAAATGCAAAGTAAATGGAATATGAACATTTATTAAAATAAGAAAGTATCAAATACACGGTAAAAAGTTAAAAGAGAATAAAATATGCTACCATATTACATGCAAAGACGTTAAAGTGGCTGTAAATCGTACACAAAACGTATCAGCAACGTCAGGCTCGCTGAGACGAAAGCAGAACGACTTTTGCTTCTTATAGCTGTTATATAACAGGGTGTTGAGCAGTGATGGGGCGCCTGTAGTGCATTGTTGCCCTGCGTAGCGTAGATACAGAGAATGAAAGGCAGTGCAAATCGTGCCTACGTTAACTACAAATGTATGAAAATTATTGGTATTTTTAGCATAGTAATTTGATCGATTATTGTGATTTCGTTGGATTTGGTGAATACTTTGATACTTCATCATGGAAAGAAATTGTTGATGCTGATCTACACTTCTCAAGATCACACCTCTCAAGAATCTACACTTGCCTGCTCAGAGGGCACGTGTGTGTAATATACAGGGTGTTTCAGAAATAGAGGGAAAGAATGAAACTATTTATAGAAAATCGCAAATAAAGCGATGTTCATGAGTAACAAAAATCTTAAAACTCTACCGTTTTCGAGTAATTCCAAGTTGAAAAGTACTTAAATCTTTAATATTGAGCGCTCACGCATCGGCTGCCAACGAAGTTAGGCTTTAGGTGATTAATGTACCTGCGCGGAGAAACATAGAAAGGGGAAATGTTTATGGAACAGTTACATGTTTGTATCGAATCTGAAAATAAAATTAAAAGTACCAAGTTAAGTGAAGAAGAGCGCTATTTTATTGGTCGTTTGTTAACTGCACGTCGAACAGTAAGCATGCAGCGCCTCACGAATGCAGGACTTGCTGACATGCATTTCATGTACGGACCAGCAGTAGGAAATGCTTTACTTGCTTCACGGTTGTACAGAGAACGCTACCATAATCGTGAGGTGGTTGGACACAGGTTCTTCACCAACTTACACAGAAGATTGCGTGAAAATGGAAGCTTCAGGATAAAGAAAAGGAAGAAAACGCAACGATCACCTAGAACGAATCATTCAACATTTGAACAAAATCCTCGTGACACAGTACACGCTATGCTGCTCAACATTTAGGCATTTCAAGTCTTGTTACTGTGTGGCGAGAACTCCACGGTCAAAACTTACACTCATCTCATTTTCAAAGAGTGCAAAGTTTGCTTCCTACAGAACATGAGCCTCGTATGCAATAATAATAACATGCTCAGTGGTATTTGCAAAAAGAAACAAATGATGTCGGTTTTCGGAAGAGAGTCCTGTTCACTGATGAAGCATCTTTCTCTCGTTGTGGTGTATTGAATACGCACAATTCTCACCATTGGGCTGTCAATAATCCTCACATAATTCGTGTTTATCAACATCAACATCGCTTCAGCGTCAACATGCGGGCAGGAATTGTAAACGTCAATTTAATCGGTCCGTATTTGATGCCTTCACCTCTCAGTGGCACTGCATACAGGATTTTTTCACAAGAAGTTTTGCCTGCATCATTGCCTGATGTCCCTCTGAACATACGTAGAAGGATGTGGTTTCAACATGATGGAGCACCAGCACATTATTTCCTTAAATCACGAGAGATTTTAGATGAGCAGTTTCTCAATAGGTGGATTGGCAGAGGCAGCCCAGTGACATGGCCTCCTCGCTCACCAGACATGACACCACTTGATTTCTTCCTGTGGGGCCGATGAAGGAGCTGGTGTATGCCACCCCTGTGGATTCCGAGCAAGATCTGGTTGCCAGCATAGTTGATGCTGCAGCACAGATAGCTGAGAAACCTAATGTTTTCACATCTGTACGGTAGTCAGTTCATGACAGATATGGAAAGTGCATTGAAGTTCACGGTAGGCACTTTGACCACCTCTTGCAGTAACGATAAAATTTATCATTTGTGATTGGTTATTTTTCCTACAAAAAATTCAAAATGTTATTATTTAAATGGTCTAAATTAGTGGGATAGGGCAATCAATGACACAAACTCTCGTGAATACAGTAATTTTACTTCTTAACTAGACCACCTAAACCCTAACTTCGTTGGCAGCCGGTGCGTGAGCGCTAAATATTTAAAATTTAAGGACTTTTCGACTTGGAATTACTCGAAAACGGTGGAGTTTTAAGATTTTTGTTACTTATGAAAATCGCTTTATTTTGCGATTTTCTAAACATAGTTTCAATGATTACTTCTAGTTCTGAAACACCCTGTACATATAATAAACTTTGATTTTTATCATTCTGTTACCAATTTAAATATCATTTGTAAGTGAATAATATAAAAGCATATACACAGGTTGCAACACCTGCAACCATTAGGAAAAAAAAATTTCCTCTTAAAAATTGTGAATAGATGGAGTTGGAGTCGCAAAATTGCGAATAGGTGGAGTCGGTTTTGGTGTCGCAAAATTTTGAAAAGGTGCAGTTGGAGTAGGAGTCGGAGTAGAAAATTTATTCCTCCGACTCCGCAACCCTGATCGAAAATAATGAATTAAATATGCAGAATATTTGAGTACGGATGAAGTGAGCTGTGTTTTCCTTGCATACGAGTTTGACCAATTAATTCAGAAAATGAAAGTAATCGAAGCAATTTCAGCTAACGAAAACATAAACCTTAGCTTTGACACAACAGTGAACATATTTACTGGTACCAAAAAAGAAATTGCAGAATCAATTTCAAAGGGAGTATAAGTGGCGACTCAATGTTTATAAGCGTTAGTCCTTTTCTACTTCAAATTTTGCCCAGCACATGAGGATTGCCTTTATTACTCAGAGCTCTTATTTGTAGTTTTGCAGAGAAGCAGGCTGAGAAGCGTGAAACAAGTTTGCACATTCATTCTATTTAGCCCGGAAACTCTGTTGGGAAAATTCTGAAGCAGTAATTCGTAATAATTTTTTAAATTTTCAGTTCATCTCATTCTGAGCCTTCTCTTTAATTTCTTCTCTTAAGATGCAGACGACGTGTTAAGCACAAGCTTCATTTACAACTTCTGAAATCCATCCCTTTTCTCCCAAGAGTTTTCTCGAGACTTTCCCTCAACTTTCTTTCTCATTAAGTTATTTAATTCAAAAGTCTCTAACTTTTCTCACTTGAGAAATGACGAACGAAGTGAAGAGAAATCGTATATAAAATTGTTCAACCTTGCAGCAAATTGTCCGTCATTGCAAGGCGGGATGTTCTATTAAGTAGAACAACTAGCATCTTAACATGAGCATCACCGAGAGAAGAATACCATTAGGAGGCTTGATGGGCCAGTTAAAGTTTTAATGGAGGGGATGTTGCTTGGGCTGCAGAGCTCCGGATGAAGAGCGCCGCTCAACGTAACTTTGCATTCAGTCCGCCGGCTATTTTTCGCTATTCAATATCGGCTGTTTTCTTCTGTGATATTCATGGTTATTATTGTTGAACAGTGATACAATTTTTGAATGTGTACAAATTGGCAAAGAAGTTCTGTTACACTCGTATATTATCAAGAGATGTTGTTTCAAGATTGAATACTCTACGGAATGACAACACACATTTCAATAATAGCTGATGAAAACCACACTCTGCAACGTTCAGCAATATCTCATTCGTTGCATTTTCCGGATGGCCGAGGAAAATATAAGTACATAGCTTTCGGGTGAACAAATATTTTTATATTCTTTTGAGGATGGAGAACGTTGAGCCACTCATTCCGTTTTAGTACATCTTCTGCGAGGAAGTTATGGAAATCAAAAATGTCTGAGCTGATAAAAAATTTCACTAAATCTGAAAACACTTGAAATACAGTGTGAATAAAATTTCAACGTAGATGTCTGAACAAATTTACTCATAACCTAGGATGTAAAGAATGATTTTTGTTTCCTCAGAATGAAGTAAAACTGCAGTTCCTCTAATTTCGACTGAGCTTTTCACGCTTCATCTTATGAGGTTGATGTTGTTTTTAGCAAATATTATCGAAGAAATGCAGATATTGCAGCTAATGACCAGTTTTTCCATTTCGCATCCGAAGAAGTGTAATGTGCAAACACACCTGTTCACCGCATGCGGCTCCCCACACATCTCGAGGCCAGCTGCCGAACAGAAATGCATGCGAGCGGCAGCATTTTAGTTCATACGTTGACAAGATATGACAATGACTTCTAAAGGAGGCAAACAGAAACACGAAAAAATGACACACCTCATTCAAAGAATTTGCCTGGGGCAACATCTGTACATATAGTATTCCAACAGTATGTTTCAAAAGCTCAATTTTTCTCGAGGATTGCGAGCGAAGTACATTTCGATGTGAGGCGGTGTGACTGTAACCGCCTGAAATGTGTACGGATCAGAATAAGTGCCATTATCTTATTGTACTGCAGCGTCTGAAGAATGTACTGACCCCCAGTGGTGATGAGATGTTATAGACCAATTACGCATTGAGGAAATGAATATGGAGCTTACTCAGAATGTGCCTCGACATGCATTATATTCAGAAAAATATTCCCTGCCAAAGAACTCAGGAGGTATCTGAGATTTAGAATAAAAACATTCAGAAATGATAATCTTGGTAAACCAAGTCATTAAGATGGGCTTGGGGTAGCGATATTCTACTTTAGCCAGTTTCTTTTCCGAAATGATTTCAAAAATTGGTTCGTGTTGCAATCATAAATATTCAACCAGTATTTACTCATAACATGTGAGGTTGCAAAACCCTGTTGCCGGTCTGTCCGCCTAGTCAGTCTTGTAAACGAAGTTAAAACAGTTCAGTAAAAAAGATGGTTATATTTTGCCATCTGGAAATCTCTGAAGAAAGATTTTGCGAGAAGATCTCAGCGAGAGACGATGTTATTAGCGAGGAACGATCCTGTCAGTAACAAATACACTAATCTTCACATAAAAAGGACATACTTCATTCGTAAGGTAATGAAGAATTATTTGTTAAGCACCGCGTGAGTAGCCATGATTCCCAACCTTAAATTTGATTTCTGCGACCACATTTCAGGCAAAGCGAAGCTTCACCTCGCAACACCTCGGAAGTTCGGCAGCATCGTCAGTAATCGCATGAGACCGCCACCCCTCGCCGGCAGCCTGGCAGCCACGATTGATGATCACATCAGCGCCGTCTGACGATGCCACCTGGCGTCGCTGGTTCCAGCGTGCGTATCTTGAAAAGCTGGCTTTCTGTAGCGTCTCAATGCGGGTTCTATGTGTTCCAGTCATGTGGCCAGTTGTGTGTGTTCCAGTCATGTGGCCAGTTGTGTGTGTTCCAGTCATGTGGCCAGTTGGGTGTGTTCCAGTCACGTGGCCAGTTGTGCGTGTTCCAGTCATGTGGCCAGTTGTGTGTGTTCCAGTCATGTGGCCAGTTGTGTGTGTTCCAGTCATGTGGCCAGTTGTGTGTGTTCCAGTCATGAGGCCAGTTTTGAGTGTTCCAGTCATAGTTGTGTGTGTGCTCCAGTCATAAGGTCAATTTTGTGTGTTCCAGTCGCAAGGCCAGCTGAGTGTTCCAGTCACAAGGCCAATAGTGTTCCAGTTGCAAGTCCAGGTTTGTGTTCCAGTCGCAAGGCCAGCTGAGTCTTCCAGTCGCAAGGCCAGCGGAGTCTTCCAGTCACAAGGTCAGCAGAGTGTTCCAGTCGCTAGACCAATAGTGTTTCAGTCACAAGGCCAGTTGTGTCCTCCAGTGAGATGTGGTACACTCTTGAACGTTACCTCCCACAACCTCCACCTGAGGTGCCTCTCTGAGCATCAGGACGTAGTCATAGTCGTCATGCACATATTGAGGACTACGAGCCTTTTTCAGATATTTTCAAGGTTGTAGAATTTCGCTTCATATCGCATGTTGCAATTGCTCAGTAAACATTATTACTCAAGAATATAAAAGACATGCTGAATCAATCACTAATTGGATGAAAAGTATTAGAAAATGGAATTCCTGTATTTTTCATCCATTATTTTTCACCAAAACGTTTTTGACACAAATTGCTGTACGCCCTTCATGTCCATGGCTTACGAGCAGTCGGTCTACAACATTCAACAACTGAAATGATAAACGTATAAAAGATTACTCAAGCATTCATTTCACAATGACCACAACATAATTGAATACTAATTGAGTTTAGGTTATCACTGAAATAACCACGATTAATAATTTGGTTATATTAGGTTTTTCTTAATCGGTGACATGAAAATGCAATTTGTTTTTAATTATCTCTCATCAATCTAATTGGTCCACATCTACTCAATAGCGGAAACATATTTTAACCTGATTGGCAGTTGGTTGATCTAACTCTATTTTCTACCTATTGAATAACTTCTACTGAGGACAGACCGACAATTGTATGACTAACCCGCAGTTCGTCAGAGAGTCAAGTTATTATAATTCAAATTGCATTTCAGTAAAGACAGTATTTCAGATAATTATTAAAATCTAAAAACATTGTTTCGTGTTCAAGTCTTCATAAATTACGCTCATTTATTGCTGTGCTCTCAATCAGAGTTCTTTTCCTCAGCTACTCATCTATCGTTGAACAAGATTTATGCGCAACCAAACTCGCAGTCCAGCCTGAGCTTGTGCTCTGTTACATCTGCATAGTGTCAGTCGCAGACCCTTCATCGAAACGAACGCTTTTCACTTTAATCACCCACCCAGTTTTCTTATTTCCTGTTATTACTACTAACACATTTCAACAAGAATGCAGCACTGGTAAGAGGACTGTGCCTATTTTTTAAACTTTTCATTTCCTCACTAACTCCTGATAGCGACACCTGACCACTCGGTTCCTCAGCAAAATCTGACAGCGCAGCTCCTCATGCAAGGAAAGCATATATTTATTTGTTCAGAATTCACCAAATTCACTCTATTTCTATACACGAATTCAATCACATTATCCCTTTTTTTGTTAAATTTTTATGAGATAAATGTGTACGATAACTGAGGATGAAATTTATTAAACTTCATTGCCTTATGTACATAACTTATTTCAAATTCATAATGAATATTCCATTTCATTTGCAGCATACAGAGAAAAGGTGAGTTGTTCTCGTCTTAAAATCTTTGCTGCGGGATGTGCCTCAGAGCACATATCGTCCGTGTCTTGAAATGAACTCCAATAAGCGGTCAGTATGAGGTGTGTGACGGGAATTGATGATAACGTAATCACTTAGAATTTATTTAAGTTTTGCTTTTTCAATTAAAAATCTTTTTTAACTATCGAGTAAATCTTTATTTTCCGAATTTCTTCTCTCTCAGTTATTCATGTATTCACATTTGAACAAGTTTCAATACGACACAAATTGCTGTTACACCCTTCAAGTCCATGGTATACCCGCGGTCGGTCAACAATATTCACTTCTCCGTTGCGTTGTAACTCTCTGCCACGTCGGTTTTGGTAATCAGAAATAGAGCTTTTATACTACCGAATTGGATACACTTTAACTCTCAAACGCTAATGTGTGCAAAAGTGATTCAATTGTCTTCTTCAGTTAGATACAGTTCACGAAAGTCAAAAGATATAATTGAAAAACGCTCTCCATAGAATAAGATAGAATAAAAACGACCAATCAGAAATATTAGCATAGAATCAAAATACAACAATTTTATCATACCATTCCTCATATTTCACAACACCTGCTTTTATCAAACCAGAAATTGAATTAATATTGCTCAGTCGAACATGAATAGGCTGGGTTATCAAAGGTAAGGGATAAAAAGATCTAGAAAGATTAAGAGAAATTATCTTCGCATCAGTTAAAGAGTATACTGATTCCCAGCTCTGAAATTGAAACAGCCAGTGTAATTCATTTCGGTCTACAAAAGATATGAATAAAATAATTCGTATAACGGCTCGAACAATGCTCAATCCGAGAATCCTAGCTACATTTCTAGTGAAACAAGTAGCGTCGATGGAGCACGCTGGCAAGGGTCGCCAGTCTCCAGGGCTGGCGGTCTGGGTGTCAGCGGTCGCTTTACATAGTCCGACTACCGCTCAGGATCGGCCCTCGCTGGCTGAAGTGATTGCATCAACTTTGGAATTAGGCGCTGCCAGCGACCGAACGGCTGCTTCAAATTTCACCGTTTTCCAAAATCGAAGATCATTTTGCATACAGTTGTACCATGTTCCCTAACGAACAAGAAAGCTTTTTCCTGCGCTGGGTCTTGTACTTGAAATGCAAATGCTAACTGCATGAATTAAGGTTATTCATGATAGTTCGAGGTAACTCTTCGGAAATAGATTTATCGAATTCTTTACTGAATTGCTCAGATGTGATTACACTGAATGATAATTTTTGTCACCCCAAAACGTTAAACTTTAGCTGTGTTATTCATGCACTGTGTAGAAATTCGAATTTTCCCCCATATTTCGCTAGAGTGACTACTCGTAGTTAGACGGTGAATATTATCCACAATTTTTCCCCCATTTATTTATTTCAAAGTTCACTTTCGTCACACTTTTTTCACAGATGTCTTCGGACTCCTAAATTGGCAAATATTTAGATGCGGAATTAACAGATATGTACCCTCGTATAAACCGTTTTCCAGCACTCACACCTTGTCGTTTCCGTACTTTAATTAATCTTCAGTCGTCAAAAATGAGGAGGAAAATTTTAAATATACTGAGAAGTATTTCAGCGAACAGAATTTCTAGTGTTTTAGAGGTTAATTAGTTTGTATTTTTCCCGTTTCAAAGCTAACCTTCTCACTGCGATGCAGGAATCCTCAATATATAAATACAGTTGTGCAATATATGGAGCAAAGAAGATGGGTTTGATATCCCGTACACTACATGGCAAAATCGCTCGACATCGTGGCAGAAATTATCGCACTGGAAATTATATAGCAACCCCTCTACATTCAACTCTACGGCATCATGTAGATTCGCAAAATACTCCAATTAAAAATGGGTAATTTGAAGGTTTTGTTCCAAGTCAAATATTTTAAAACGTTTTATGAATTTTGAAATATTTTTTCATTCATAGGACTAAATCAGCTTCAAATATTTTCAGTACGCGCTGTCGTAGCCAATAAATAGTGGGCTTTATTTTCATTAAATAGTTTCAAATTCCATTTCTTCCTTTTTTTACAGATGACTTCCATTCCTTGCCTTCTCAGCTGAAGATGAGGCGTACGCTCGCAGTAGCTCGTAACTAAGACAAAAGTAGAACTAGTTTATATCCTGTATGGAGGATATTGGGAGTAAGCGTTTCGTGCGATATTCCTTGTTTTCTCACTGATACTTGAAATGAAAACACATTTTAACAGCTGTAATAGATAAATGCTGATTTGCAATTGTCACATCCTCATCGAATTATGAAGAATGAAATTGAAGTGTTAGAGCTATTGGCTCTAAAATTGTTCTTGCGTTGAACAAAAAGCTGCTGCTGAAATTTAGAGTCATTTAAATGTGTAAATAAAGCTATTATTTATACATATAACTCATTCTACTGCAGCAATTTTATTCCTAATTGCGTTTGCTATTTCTTTAAATTTTTTAAATTGAATTAGCAGAGAACGTATTATGTTTTTCTTACGGTTCAAAAGTATCCTTGAAATGCAGGAATTGTTAAAAATACGAAAAATTAATGTCCTTAATTTCACATCTATTTAGAAGATCATAAGTTCATTTTTACTGATTGTACTTTTTATGTAAATTTTCTTGATCGTCTTACGATGTTATGAACTGAAATGGGTGAAAATGAAGAGTACCTAGTTGATATTGAGTTAGAGGACCGTATCTTGACTTACAATACACCTATCTTCATTGTTATTCATTTTGCTTTGCATAACCTTTCTGGCAGCTATTTGCTAATGTATGTATTAGAAGAAATATGCAAGCCAGCTCTTGAATTGCTAGAAGATTGAACGCCACTATCGTTGAGATACGATTTTATGATAACTTTTGAAACTATTTACCAATTAAAATTTTTTTATACGTGAGTAGTTTTGGATGTTCAGTGGTACTACGTTGCCCAACTCATGAAATAATGTGACTTGCTCTTGATAATTTGCTGAGACGAGGCGGCGTAGCCAGGCAATTAGGACATGCTGAGGACCGGCGCTGTTAGCAGTTACACGCACAGTAAAAACCTTGCGCAATCGCGCGAATTTTTCGTTCCAGACGTAATAAAACGGAACCTCCCAGCAAATTGCGCCTAGTGTCAACGTAATAAAAGAAATGAATCATTAGTATTTCAGGAAAGAATGATTTTATGAAAATGAGCCCAGTGCAAGATATTCATAGTGAGCTGTTTTAAAAAACTGCAGGAAAGGAAATTTTAGTAATATCGGAGTAAGGTTTCTGATGCACTCAGCTTGACTGGATCCATAAAACGGCAAAACGTAAACAGCCTTTTTGCAAAGAGTAGACAGCCTTTAAATTTTGGGCAACGCTGTTGTTTCGTAGACTTATTTTTAGATGATATTTGAGAAGCGCAGCCGCGCGCTGCAAACACAGCGGCGCAGAGGTGCGGAGGAGGGCCGGCCCCTTCTTGTTAGAGATAAACGTCGGCGCGCGCTGCACAATTACGTGTCTGCCCAAATTTGGCCTGTACAAACCTCGCTTTTCTGTGCCCACTTGGTGTCTTTGGTTTTTTGGATAAATTAAAAAAAATGCGTTATCTCGTTTGAAAAAATCATGAGTAATTACAATTGTGTCCTTTCTGCGTGGTGTAAATTAGAAAACTAACAAAAACATGCGCAGGAGTAGCAAAGACCATCACTTATTCACTTATTGCAATCAAGATATAACATTCATAGGAGAAATCAAATGAAAACACTTTTGAATATTTGTTATGCTTTCACGAAGTTCCGTTCGTGACTTCATCATTTAGATTGTTTTAAATATTTGAAGAAACCGATATAAAAAGTTTGAAGCATAGGAAAGCTAGTGAAAAATATTTACATTTGACAGCTCTGTTGTTGAATTCTTGCATTTTAATGCATAGAAAACTTGTTTTTGAACGGTGACTAAATTTCAAAATCAACATTTATGTATGGTCCCAAAAGTCTCATTTGAATCGATCTTGATAACGTGTGTTTAAATTTGAACATTCGATATCACGAGACTTTCGTGGCACTTACAATTCTGTCGTAGAAATTTATTAAACTACGAGTATACCGTCCTTGTGTGGACTAGGATTATGAAGAGAAAACGTACAGTACTTCCTCCGCGTGAAATGTGTAGTTTATTAAATTGGATTGCTAAGACAGGTTAGACGTCTGAGATAGAAATTTGTAATATGGTGACAATATTTTTATTTAATAATCCCTTTTAAAATTACTTCATCTGGAGCAAATATGATGCACTCCTGCAAGCGAGGCGAACGCAGATTGTACGCTTCCCCGCAGCAGTCTCGCGAGGAGTACGATGCAGGTCGCTGTAAAAACGTCTCCAAATGTAGAAGCTCCTAATCTTGAAGGATTGCCAAAATATTCGCATGTCATCCGTTCAGAATTTTTCTCATGCTTATTTAGGTACACAATCAAAATGTGTTGAAAAGTTCATTTCATCTTGGTATCAAAACCTTTGAACGTGATTACTTACATGTCTGGAAAAATGTTCTTAGATGAGTTGGTGAGCTTGTGTAGCTTAGATCTGCCATGAAAGACGCGAGGTTCAGAAGAAGTCGTGTCACGATCTTGCGTGTGATCAGAGTTTCTGGCCATGGTCTCATCATTCGTTTGCAAAGACAGCACATCTTGAAGTGCAGAAGCGATCTGTTCGATTGTAACCCATTTCTAAATTACAACAGAATTATACTCATCTTTAGAGGCTTCATGACCTAGAGTGATCAGAGCTTTTACTTGAATATGAGACAAAAACACAAAAAATAAGGTGAGTTTATTTGTCCAATAATGAAGGAACATAAATGAACGATATTTCGCGTAACCTCAGAGAACGTTACTTTATCGCGAGAAGACTTGCGTGAATGATGTAAAATTATTGTTGTAGCACCATTCAAATTATTGCCATAAAATACTGGTCCAGTTAGTAGTAACCATTATGTAGTAACATTAGTAACTATTGTGTACATTTGACCGCTGCTTCGTAAACTTGCATTTGAGGAATAATGTCCCTCTTCCTGCACTGACATCATGAAGGAGGCCGCGTTCCCGTTATACCGAAGTAAAACCGCCATATTTAGTGCACTTGCAGAGGGAACAAAGCGTGTCAGTGCTAGCATGACTATGTAGTGTTCAGTCGAGCGGCGATGGTTCTTCGTCTGTATCTAAGATGCGGACTGGAGAAGCAGCACTTGGCAACTAACTTTATTTTAATGACCAGAAACGTTTAAATGAGTACTGCCTTCCTATGGCTCAAAAAAGAAGAAAATGTGCCAGCTTTCAATACGCTGATGTAATTTTTTACATATTTTATTTATTGCGAAAAATTTATGCAATATTTTTATTATGCCATTATTGAAAATCCAGAATTCAAACCGGCATACAATGAGAATTCTGATCAAATTTCAATGAAAATATACAGGGTGTCCCACGAAAATCGGAACCCGAAGTGTAAATATTATATAATTCAAGAACTATTTGCTGCATGTTTCCTCTGTTTCGACCAATTTCATTGTTGAACGCTTTTAAATAAATGCTGTACCTTTTGATTAAATTTCTTCAAAAATATCTACCTGTAATTACTCTATCAGAAGCATGTTTGAGCAGGAAAGTCAAACAAAAAAAGTACGCGCTACTATTTAACTTCATTTAAAGTATTCGAAAAAACACACCTATATAACTGCTGTGTAGTAAATCATTTTATCAAACATACTGTGAACAAGTTTTAAGCACCAATTCTTTCCACATGTGATCCATTTCTGTCCCCGCACTTTTGAGCTCTTGATAGCTCCGATGAAGCAACTCGTTTGCTTAACTGTCGATCGTTTTTACCACATTGAATTTGTTAGTGATTCTTTCTTTCAATTCTTCAGTGTTTGGAGTGGGACTAGAATATATATTCGTCTTTAAGTGCCCCCGTAGAAAATAATCAAACGGTGCTAGATCTGGGATCTTGGAGGCCACTCAATTTCTTGATATAGTGCAACTATGTGGTTATTAAAAACTTATATCCGCCGTGTTCGTACAGCTATAAGTTTATCGGCTGATGCGACAGCCTGTCCATTTTAATTGTGGTTGTATAACACTTGTCCAGTTAGGTGCCCATTCCCCCAAATTCTGACCTAAACGGATACTTTCTGAAGACAAATAGGTGCCTTAAAGTTAGGAGCAGGAGGGTTGATAATAGGTGCACGCTGGCGGACTTTTTGGTTATTGATTCTACCATTCATGAAGCATGGTGTTTCATCCCCAGTTGGAATTTTTTCCTAGAAAAACCATCGAGAAAACCTTTCGAGCTGAGTAAAATCAGTTTGAAGAAGTTGATGCCTTACACGCATCTTATGGGGATGCCATTTCATGTCGTACTTTACAATTTGATTAAATGATGATTTTAGCAGCGACAGTCTAATCTTTCTACATGACACGCATGAATTTACTGTTAACATTGTTCTAACATTTTCAATATTTGCGTCTACTCGTACTTCTCTCTTCGGTCCTGAACGATCTTTGCTGAGATTTAGCACAGTTCCTTCCTCAGTGAATTTTTGGGCGTTCCTCCAAATTGAAGATTTACTTGGCGACGGCGGCAGTGAGAAACGTGTTTGAAACGAATCTTTATTTTTCTTTAATACTTCCGGTGCCAATGTACTTCGTGACCACCAATACTCGTTGTTCCTCTGTTAACTGCATCCTTTCTGGTGGGGAGGTTAAAATAGTTTTATCAGATTATTAAGATTAAGGGATTTATTTAATTAGCATGGTTTTTATGTTTATTTAATTCAACCATGCGGTTATTAAAAACTTCTCTCAGCCATGTTCTTACAGCAATCAGTCTGCTGATCGCTGATCGACGAATTCAATGTACTAAGAAATGATCGACAGCATGTTAGTCAAACGAGTTGTTCCATCAATGCGATTAATAGCTCAAAAGTGCCGGGACAGGAATGTAAATGTAGAAAGAATTCAAACTTGAAACATATTCACAGAATCTTTATTCAAATGATTCACTGCAAGATACTTATAGAGACTTCATTTCTACAACTTAAAATAAAGTTAACTTGAGGCCTGTGCATTCTATTGTTTGACTTGCCTGCGCAAGCAAGTTCCTGAGACCCTTCAGTAGAGGAATTACAGAGTAAATTTTCTGAAGACATTTATACGAAACGCATGGCATTTGTTAGAAAACGTTCAGTGAAGAATATAGTCGAATTAGAATAAAATTGCAACAAAAAACTTTTGGTAGAAATTTTTTTCATTTTGGGTTCCTTTTTGGTGGGTGCGTAACCGCCAAGGGCTCAAGTAATCGCCAAACTGAGAAGGATCAAGGGCCTCATTGAGACAACTTCACTCTGTAAATCTAAACTCTTTGGAGAACAGAAAATTTGCCGATATAATAGAACCTGAATAAAAAGATTAAGAAAGAAATACGAAACAAATTATAACAACATGAATAAATTTGTACGTAATTGAGCATAATGTGAAAGGGTAATTAGTGGTGTGAATAAATATATGTGCAAAATATAAACTCTTAGGTATATAAAGAAATAAATAGAAAAAAGTTACAAAAATGAGACAAAGTCGATAAATAAAATAGATTAAAGTTTTATGCATCAAATTAAGTATTAAAATAACGAAGCATATCATGACGATGCCAGCACACTAAATAGAATGACTCGCTGGATCAAAACGGCGGACTAACTCTAGACGGAAACGCTCAACAATGGAGAAGGGGCACAACGATGATTGGTCCATACTAAGTTCCATGCCTTTACTCAATAGCATTGGATTGTATTCTTGAGCTAAATTTTCATATTTAGATGCCAATTTCCAGCGCGAGAAAACCAGCTCTCCCTTGAAGACTGCAGCCATTAATGCTTTAACTTGTGGAGGATCGTTTGCAATTGGTTTCAGAATCCGTGAATAATATTTATTGTCACAAAAACTGTCGCTAATCTGCTACGGCAACCATTGTGTTTTTTTAATCACGGAATGGTGTAGACAAACTAAGTAACTCTAAAAAATTCATGCACTTTTTTTGTCCACCCTAAATACTTTGCATCATCTTATTCCTGAGTTCATTTGTTTTCAGTGCAAATAACATTCTAAATTTTTCATATGATTAGAAAAATGAAAAACTTCGAAAAAAAAGTCAGTATTTGATAAAAACACGCATCAATGGATTTCATCAGAGAGAAAAATCAACTCTAAAAATGTATTCAGTCCCGGTGTAAACATCAAAAGAATACAGGGAACAATAGCACACGGGAAGGAAGATGGCAAACACGGTTCGTTTCATTGAAATTTTTTGGAAGGCCTAACATTCTGGATGACAGAGACAGACACTCTGTTAAAAGATAGTGATAAAGAAGACTAATTTCAACGCACATGATAACAAACAAATTTTGTGAAGATCCAAAACAATTCCTCAAAAGACTGTACTACGAAATTAAAGAAAATAAATTCCAGCAATTGCCGCAAATTTAACAAGAAGCCAGAATTGGCGCCAGAAAATTGGAAAGAACATCTGTTATTTGCTCGAGAACACGGAGATAGAACTGTTGAGGATGGGAAGCAGGGAACGTGGTCTAATTTCAGAACGACGGGCGTAACAGTTTGGCGACACCCATCTTAAGCTATGGATCCATTTGGTGTAATCCTAAATATACAGGCATCTCGAGGCAGTATGATGCTTTCGTAATGAAAAATGAACTCACAGGACCGTTTACAAGTATTTCTGACCACGTTCATCCTTCCATGGAGTTTTTTCCCGATGGCAACGAAATTTTTCAGGGCCGCAAAGCTCGCCTCCACAGGCGACTCAGTACTTGGACTCGACTAGCGCACTCCTCTCACTCCGCAGTATGAAATCACGCCGAAAATATGTAGCGTGCTAATAACTTCTTCCGACTTCAAAATCGTAGACCCTGCTTCAACCCGTCTTGACCTTAGGATATTAGAGTTTTTACATATTTATAAACGAAAACCTGTCCTTAACAATACCGATAGTTCATACCCGCTAATAGTAAATAGTTAGCAATCTTTTCAATATCATTTTTCTTTTACATATTTTTACTTTAGTGGTATCTTCTAACGACTCTCATTAACAGTTATTGTTTATCTTTTATTTAAAAAATTGTGATTTGTATTTTTTGAACTGATGATGGAGCTGGACTCCGAAGTGTTTTCCCAATATACATGATTAATTTCCTTGGAAAAACAAAATTTATTCCGCATCAATTCTTCACTAACTTTGTCTTTTTCTTTCCCTTGCGCCAAAACTAGCTAGCAACATGAGTAAGGCGCGCTGTCTATTCATCCCAATCTCTGCACGTGTACTGCGTGTGCGTTCTCCCACAGAGAAAGAAACCTAAATGAAAAGCACAGTTTTTAACAAGTTCAATTGTGAGATCAAGAACACATATGAACGCGCTGCCTTGCCTTCATTGGAAAGAAAAAACATGGCTCTGCTGTCAAGAGAAGCTTGAAACAAAGTTAAGGTCGTGTTAGACGAAGTTCAAAGGGGAGCCGAGCTTCATGCTTGTTCTCTGTACTTTTCTAAGTGAGCGGCGTCCGGCCGCTTGCGACTAAAGCTTCAAGAAGTGAAGTTATTTTGTAGGAGTCGGTTTGAAGCAATTTCCCTTATTTTTTCTGCTCTCTCGCAATACCCCATTAGGCGGGAAATAAGTTTTGGGTCGCTGAACCGGAAGAGCAGATAACCGGGTTAGGGAGGGTGGGTCCCTCTCCTCCATAACCCAAAAACATTACGGTTTCTGCAAGGGACGGAGGAGTTAATAAAAAACTGGCACATGCTCAAAACTCTCCTAAATCAAACGAAAAACAAGAAAGCGCGACCTTAACGCCCGCTGTTAACACGACTTTTGGAAGACAAAGGACATTTTAAGCAGATAGGCTTACTGGACATGAGGCGACTCGCTGATATGCGAAACAAATGTTCCGCAGGTTTAGAAATGGTTGGCGCATTGAAATTTTAGAATGTTCAAAAAATGACGACATCGGGTTTCTCTTAACTGATGGATATGAACATATTATTGTGAATCATGCAGGTCGGCAGAAGTGTACAACCACAAAAGGATACAGACAATACACTCTGATCAACCCCACTCTAGTATGATCAACTTTAGAATACGCATAGTACAAAAATGAAAATCTAAGATTTTTTTTAAATAATCAATGGCATTTCTGCCATTTTAAAGTAAATGCTGGTGTCTAGAAAAGACTCCAGGTTACATCAGCAAAGTGATCCGAAAAATGCCGAGGTAAACGCTTCCCGAGTTTTTCATTCTTAAATCTAACAAAGATTTGCTGATTCTCAAGTAGAAAATTTCCATATTTTTCAACAAATACTCGTGGTAATTTTAATTTGGTAATAACTAAATGAGCTGTGGGTATAACCTGTTTCAAATGATGACGAAAGCACTATAAAAAAAACCTAAACGCAATAAATTTGAGCTTTGGCGGAGGAAGGCATCTTTAAAAATTTCAAAGAGGTGTCTGAAAAATGGCTTTTACACATTTTACACAAAATTGTTTCAAATAACTACAAAATGATTATGGTGTTTGACTATCCTACTTTTTAAGGAATAAATTATGAACTTTTACAGCAAGTTAGCTCGCCACATTGCGACACTTGGCAATGGAAGGGCAATGATGTAGAATTAATTATATGCATGTAACTGACAAACGAAGATACAGCTATCGGTTCCGAAATGATCAGTTACTATAGCGTACTTCCTATATAGGACATCTCAAACCAATATATAGCAAGAGTAAAGCATGTGTAGAACCATCATTCAGTACATGTATACACGTCATTCGTGTAACAATCATGCAATTTAACCTTTAGTACTATTCTCTTAAATCGAAATGATTCATGCTATTTAATGTGACAGAACCATTACTGTGAAGATCATCCTACAAAAGTACAATACGATAATTTAAAATAATTGCGTCGTTGGTTATGTCTTTCATCAATATGGTCTTTTATATAAACTTGTTATTTCACTACTACACTGATGATAATTATACAACCTTAAAGCTCATGTGTAAATTTCAGTAAACGCAGAGAAACAACTAACGTACGTAAGCCCAAACCACTTTAGATGTATTATATTATCGTTTTTTCGAATCTAAGGATTATTCAGTACTGGTAAGTCACAGCCGGTTCAATTTGCTTTTTTCGCTTTACAGTGTTTCTTTCAAATGCCATTTTCAAATTCATGAAGTGTAATAGAGTATTGTATTTTTGATAGTAAAAACTTACTTTCTTATAATAATCCTCTTTTTATTTTATGCAGCCAGGTCGCAAATTAGAAATTGTGAATTGTTTTTCACTCAAATTACCTGGTTCAATTTTAAAGTTTGATCATGGCTGTTTTTGAAAAGATAGCCACCGGCGTTGTATGTAACCGATCACAGAATTATTAGTCCGTTTTTTGTTTCTTTATGTCTTCCTTTCTATCTTTCTTTCCTTGCTGAGTTCTTACGAAAATGAGGCATTATTAGATACGAAGCTCTCGGTGATAAACGTCACATTGATTTAAGAATGCCCCGTACGCAGGCAGTATTAATGCGTATTCACTGAGCAGAGTCTCGTTCGTATATTGCTGTATAAACAAAAAATGAACAAATTATTGCAAATAAAGATTGGGCATATCATGAAACATTTCTTAATTAATGTGTGTGTATACCTAGCCATTTCTGTCTCTTTGGATGTTTACCTTCATCGTATGAAGAAAATGAAAAGGTGACCAATTAAATTATCAGTTCACAGAAATAAACTATGAAATTCAGCATTTCCAGGAGCACTTGAGGCATCCGAGCGCAAGGAGGAGGTTTTAATTAAGTGACTCAAAGAGCTCGCGGGCGCTTATAGCTCCGTTAATTAGAGTTGAATCTTCGTGCAGCATCGCGTATATAAGTCCTGTTTGCTCGGAAACTGCGTTAGTTTCAATGCTTTGAAAACACATAGCACTTCAATTGCAAAAGAATATTTTAAAATTAGATCAAATGAGCCGAGTAAGGAAGAAATATTGTGTGTTCACACGCAACTCTGCCAGATACCAAATGATACTGACACCCTATTAAGGTGGAATAGAGAATAGGTACTGGTTTCTATACCATTGACTCTTTCGTCGTTGTGAATTCTGCAGTGTGATCATGAGAGCAGGTCTTCACATCCATCATTTGTTATTGCCTCCATCGAGTAGGATAACCACGAATCGGCTATCCATTGCACAAGTTAGGAGAGTTGCCAAAGCAGAGTTTGATAGCAGTGCATATGATGAGGGCACGCAGGAGAGAGAGACCTACAATATAGACTCATAAGTGTTTAGTGGCGTTAGAGCAGCTCCAAGTTTCTCCATTGGCTGAAGTCGTCGCACTTTGTTGGGATCTCGGCCGCTTTCTGAGGCTCTCGCTAACGGGCGCTCTTTGAAGCCAAGATTGCTGTCTCATCCCGGCCGGTGCGCCGACCTGCGTGATGGGCGCATAAAGACGCGCCCAGCATCCATTGTAGCGAGCAATCGTTACCTACGCCCTGTCAAATTATATTGCTCTCCCAGCGCACGGAGAAAGACGTGCGCTCTAACTTGTAAAAAACGAACTTAGCGAAGGCTTTGTGTAAAAGACCTGCATTGGAATAGCCCAAAGAGAATAATAAAGGATTCGTCTTTATAAGCTAGAGCAAAAAATCGTGAAGGGATTGTTGCTCTCAAGTAAATGAGCTAAAGACGGTAGGCTATTGCGTTCATTCTGTTGTTACTTTCTTATTCCTCAGATGAGTAATAAACATGAAAAACTTTTCCCAAGTGTTATAAATTATTAACCATTATCCTGTATATATTTTGCATTATTTCATCGCAAATCAGTTTACAACAAACTACTTCTCAATATGAAGAATGGATTTTCAACCAAGGACTATATTCACGTTATCAGGCTTATGTGAACTATTAATATTGCTTAAATAAAAATTTTCCAGGACATATTTACCCACTTTCATATCAATAAAAGAAAATGGACAACATATTTAATTTTAGTGATATCTGGAACCTATGTACATGAAAACGTCTTTGAATGTGTTCATTTCTCAATGGATTTGACGTATTAATTTCAGGATAAGTAAAAGAAACTTATTTTTCATACACTTAGACAATTCCTATTATTATTTCAACTTAAAATTGAAGAAATCATAACTTAGTCATAGATTAAAATCTAGAGATGACCATTTAGAGTACAACGAACGACTAGTTCATACGGAACTATTAGGGAACGTTTGGGTGACCGCGTCTGAATTTTTTGATAATCTGCGCACCGAAGAATCAGTTGCAGCAAAATCTTTACCTGGCTGAAGAACAAAGTTCAGAATGTTTCATGAATGCCTGAGTCACCACGCTGCTCTGCACGCCACTAAATGAGACCGAGTCTCAAATATTCGCACACCGCACCCAGCCGGCGGTGCGAAGGTCGTATGCAATGCGCGCGATTCGTCAAGACGGAGCATTGCTTAGAGGCCTTCTGCCTCGTTATTGCGATTGTTCACTTTAAAGTCTCTTTAAGATGTAAAGTTTGTGTACTGTATAATCTTATTATTAGTGTATGAAAGCAGGCTTTGGGCACTCTTTAAATGATAAAAAGATCATTTATCATTGCCAAGCATCCTTGAGTCTAGTCTATATTGAATTTGAAGTTTTAGACGAAAATAGGACCTCATGCGTTTATACATAAACTGAGGTAATATTAGATTACAATGAAACATGTGAACAGAATACAAGGGTGTAAGTAACTTATTTCTGTATTAGCATGCACTTTACAGTATATAGTGCATGCATTATAAATATCCATTATAGAGACAAAAGTTTTTTACCGCGTTTACCAAGCAATGAAGTAATCGAAATTTGAACACTTTCTGCAATTTTTCGCGCCGTATACTCTGTATAATGGATGAGTTTAGCCAAATGGTAAAACATTGACATGATCTCGACAAAATTGTTACATGATCGCCTTCAAAATGTATCCAAAACATCTTCTAAATTGGATTTAAAAACTTCTATCACATTATAGAGTAGTTTACGAGTCAGAACTGCTGTAAAACATTAGAGAAATGTATTCCACTTTGTGTGCATATATCAGCAGACTTCTGTGAACGTCTGAATACTGCATGAGAACATGAGATGGAAGTCATCGTTCAAAACGAATTCTAATCCAAAACATCTTCTAAATTGGATTTAAAAACTTCTATCACATTATAGAGTAGTAGTTAGAAGTGATTCGAGTCATAAAAAAGTTTCATCAGTGCTAAAAATGCCAAAATCAGTCATTGGTGACCCGATCTCTTCACGCAAATCGTTCCTCGATAAGTCGACAACGTTCAGGGCGTCCATCAAAAAGGTCAAACCGTGTGGCAAAACAAATCGTCCGTGAAGTGAAGAAAAATCCTCCAGTGGCTCGTTCTGAACTTAAAAATTATTTAAAAGCAGCGGTGACAAATGTGTGCAAAAACACAATACGAGCAATTCTGAAAAACGAGATATTCCGTTCTCGAACACAAAGAAAAGCATTTTTTCTTAACTAATTCATGCAAGAAATCGTCTGACTTTGCCAAGGAACATTTACAGAAGCATGGAAATTTTTAGGACGCTTTACTTTGCGCTAGTTAGGCGACGTAGTGTTGTAACTTTAGGAGGAATTAAATCTCATCGTTTGTTTCTAATAATTCAATCCAAGCCGTGAAGCTTGGTTGAAGCAGCATAAATGTAGGGGGCAGCTTCTCCAACGTAGGTTCTGGCGTACTCAACATTTTTGAAGGGAAAATGAATGTTCAGATGTATCGCAGGATTCTGGACAATAATCTCTTACAGTCTGCAGACGTCTTGAATTTTCCAAATGAATGAGCATTGCAGCACAACAATGGTCCAAGCATAAACGACCAAGGGCATTGCAGCGTGGTTTAAACATCAACAGCAAAGGTTATAGGAAGGCTAGATCAGTCGTCAGACCTAAATCCAATTGAGAACCTGTGGCGATAATCAGGAAAAGGATTCATAAAAGGACATAAGGAAACTTCACAATTTAAAGAGAATATACCTCGGAGGACGCGCTAAGATACCAACTAATACGAGTATATACTAGAATCTTCTAGCTAGAACTTTCACAGTTGGAAGCTGTACCAGCGACGAAAAGTTATATCACCAAGAGCTTACATGCTTTTCATTGGTGTGTTGAATACTTTTTAAACTTCATTTTAAATTCTGGACGTAATCTCAGTATTTTTCAACTTTTACATTCTGAAACTAAATTTGTCTGAAGCGTATCAATCTACATAAGTTGTCCAATTTTGGAAAATTTTGCTCGTATGAAACCATGGTAAAAGAACTTTCGGTCTTGTATCGAGCATGAACTGTACCCACTGTGCATTCCTATTTGGGTCTCAGTGTAGGAAATTTAAAGGCAGAGGAGTACCTTCCAAATAGTTTCGTTCAGTCTCCTGCTCTAGTGTTCAATCCAGTATCAGGCTGTACCAGTTTTTTCTGCTGAACCAGCTCCTACAGTACCCTGTTTTTCTACGATTAACAATATGAAATTGGCTTTACAGAAAGATTCACTTAATATTTGATATTTGATTATGTATATTTTCTGTTGGTGACATTGTATTCTCCACGCTGAAGTATTGAAATTTATGACCAACTCTAACTCTTAAATTCACAAAGTAAAATTCAAATAAATTAATATTGCAATAATAAATGACCAACACTACTAGCTTTAAAAAGGTAAAATATAAACTCAATTACGAAATTGAAAGCCTTTACTCAATACTTCACTGTATTATGTAGAAAAAACACAGAAATACCATTAATTATTCGAGGAAAAAGCCTAGAGCAGCAACAGACAATCACTCATAAATTGAAAATGTAGTGTCTTAATTCACGAACTCCACCTTCACAATTTGGAATGTTGAGCAATGTCCGTAAAAATGAGAAATGCTAATATTATCATTCAGTAAGACTGTCCTAATTGCAGGAGATTGAAAACTTGAGTAGAATCTCTTATTGTGTTGGCGAGTCCATTTCTCGGGCGCCAACACTTTCGTATAGACAAGCCAGTCAGCAACTGTTGTCTCCTGTGAGCAGCACCATGGAAGGCTTTGCAATATGTTTCTGCTATATGTCGCACTTTTTGAGTATTACTTGAATTTTTCATTTCGATCTGAAACATTAACATGCAAAAATTCGAGTGAATTGTCAGGATAATTGAGTGTGGAGCATAGTATTTGATAAGGGAAACAGAGAAAATCAAACGAATAATGGAGAGAAAATGAATGTAGAGCAGAGTGTGATTGGAATAGAATGTAGTGTAAGAGTGTTTCTTCTTCATTTGTGAGGGAAAAAATGTTCGATCAATTCAAATTTAGAACTGAAATGATAAAGTAATGTAAAAAGTAGAATTTTGACATTTGTATAACTTTTTAAAAAACGCTGTTCATTGGTTAACAATTAAAATGAATTAGACACGTTAAGAACATTGCTGAAACAAAATTGTTCTCGTGGTTGAACTAAAACACATTATAGGCGTATTTTGCTGCAGCACCTAACTGGCAAGGAAGTTGTGTACTGAGAAATGTTTCTTATAATGAAAGAAATGGAGAAGAAGTACTTTAAAGACATTTACTCTGAACGTTTCGAGCCTTGGCTCATTCTCAACAAAAAGTCCGCGAATAAAATAATAGACATGTCAGTAAACTCAAGATTACAGAAGCGGAGAATATAAGTACGAAAAAAAAAATAATGATAATAATAATAATAACTAGCAGGACCCGTGGAAATTCCACGGACAATGCCATCGTTAAGCTAGGTAGACATGATGAATCCGAACCGATCCTGATAATATGTCAAACATAAAAACCGTGGACCCATGAAAAAATTCCGACTTTACCTAACCAATCCTAACCTAACCAATAATAACCTATCTTAATCTACCCTAACCAAACCGATCCTGGTAATATGCCAAGCATAAAAAAACCGTGGACCAGTGAGAAAATTCCGTCAACATTACCTAACCTATGCTAACCTAACCTATCTTAACCTAACATATCCTAACCTACCCTAACCGAACCTATCCTGATAATGTCAAACAAAAAAACAACTGTGGACTCGTGAAAAAATTCCATCAACATTACCGAGCGTATTCTAACTTAACCTATCCTAACTTAACATATCTTAACCTATCCTAATCTAACTTAAACCAATATCATCGTTCAGCTAGATGGACCCTTGTAAAAATTCGGTTTACATTACCAAACGAATTCTATAATAACAAATTCTAACCTAACCCATCCTAACCTACTATATACTAACCTATCCTATCCTAACCGAAACTATCCTGATTATATGTCAAACACATAAAAAACCGAGGACCCGTGAAAAAATTTCATCAACGTTACCTAACCTATGCTAACGTAATTTAACGTAATTTAACCTATTCTCACCTATCCTAGCCTGGTAAAATGTCAAACCTATCAATGCATGTAAAGGTGATGTTTTAATTTAACACTCAGACATTCAAATCTCGAAGGCAATCTATTTATATCTCGAGTAGATTGCCTTTCTTCCGTTCTTAGTCTATCTCGAAATCTTCTTTGTCTCTCTTTAGCTAATTCTCTCTTCCGCTTCATTGTAAAGGGCGAACGCAATGTGAGTAGCATAATAATACCCCTTATATACCGGGTGTCCCACAAAAATGTACCCGACTTTTTAATTGATTATATCTCCGCTTTAAGATAATATATTTGAAAAAACAAATCTCCATTTCGAAAAATTTAAGTTTTTGAAAATCGGTCGAAAAACTACTTTACAATGATCGATTTACTGAAAGGGGTAGAAAAACTAATTGTTCACAGGGAAAGTTTTTAAAACAAAATTGATATTCTTAACTATTTTGCACTTTCCAAAAAACCGAACCAATAAAAATATACGAGTAACAAATCATTACCTCAAATAATGTTTAAATGAATGATGTAATTTAGTATCTTTCAACATACCCTCCATTTCTTTCAAGGCAAGTATTACTTCTGGCCACCATTGAACGAAGAGTTTTGAGGATTATTTCACAGTTTTCTTTCAGTTCTTGAAACACATCTTCAATTCGTTTTCGAAGAATTATTAATGATGGAGGTGAAACATACTTGGTGGTATGTAGGATACATAATTATGAAATTATTTTCAACAGTAGGTACCATGGTTGTTTTTAAAACTTTTTCTTTGAACAATTAATTTTTGTACCCCTTTCAGTAAATCGATCATTATAAAGTGGTTATTCAACCGATTTTCAAAAACTTTAATTGTTCGAAAAGGAAACAAAATGTACTACATTGTGAAAAAAGACACTTCAAGTATGTTAATATGAAGCGGAGATATAATCAATTAAAAAGTCGGAGACATTTTTATGGGACACCCGGTACGCGAGTCACGGCGCCTTCATAATAATGAGGAGCGTTCCACACGAGCTTAGTTTTAAGTGTATTAATATATAGACCAGTAAGACCCGTGGAAACTCCACGGACAATCCCACAGTTAAGCTAGGTGGACCCGGTCATCATTGGCTTACCAATTCCAACCTAACCTATTCTAACCAAACCCATCCAAGCCGTTCCTGATAATATGTCAAACATAAAAACCGTGAACCCATGATAAAAATTCCGTCAACATCATCTAACCTATCTTAACCTATTCTAACATATCTTACTCTAACTTAAACCAATGTCATCATTCAGCTAGGTGGACCCGTGATAAAATTCGGTCAACATTCAACATTACCTTGCTAATGCTAACATGACATATTCTAACCAAACCTACTCTTAGCTAACATATTCCAACCAATCCTACCCAAACCTATAGTAACCAAACCGATCCTGATAATGTCAATCAAAAAACGTGGACCCGTGAAAAAATTCCATCAACATTACTGAACTTATGCTAACCTAACCTATCCTAACCTAACATCATCACCTAACCAAACCGATCCTGATAATATATCAAACATAAAAAACCGTGGACCCGTGAAAAAATTCCGTCAACATTATCTAACCCATGCTAAACAAACCTATCCAAACCTAACATATCCTAACCGAACCCATCCCCATAATACGTCAAAAATAAAAAACCGTGTCTCGTGAAAAAATTCAAACCTAACCTATCGTCACCTAACATATCTTTAACCTATCATAACCTGACATATCTTTAACCTATCCTACCCGAACTTTACCCAATGTCATTGATAAGCTTGGTGGACTCGTGAAAAAATTCGGTCAAAAATTCTAACCTAACCTATCCTAACATGAATACACTATAAACCTATCCTATGCTAACTGAAGCTTTCCAGATAATTTGTCAAACATAAAAAACTGTTGACCCGTGAATAAATGTCGTCAATATTACGTAACCTATGCTAACTATCCTAACCTAACCTATCCTGACCTAACATATCCTTTCCTAACCTAACCTAACTTAACCTATCCTAACCCTACCTATCCTAACTCAACTTAACAAATATCATTGTTAAGCTAGGTGGACCCGTGAAAAAATTCGGTAGACATTACCCAAGAGATTCTAACACAACACAACATATTCTAACATAACCCATGCTGACGTAACATATACCAACCTATCCTATCCATTCTTCTTGTTACCTTATGGATAGTCTCTTTGTAGACACGATACTGCGAGTCACGGCGCGTTCATAATAATAAGCCGAAACCCGTGTGGATTACACGGTTTCAATAATTAACTCACTTCCAAGCATATAAGGTTAAAGTATGAAGGAAATGTATTTTTAGTCATTTTTTGATATGGAAAGATTCCTGAAATAATTACTGTAATTTAAAATCAAATTTTTATGCAATGCAAAGTCTAAAAAACTCAAGAAAAAAAAATTAAAGAAAAAAATCAATAAATATATAAAAAAAATATATACAAAAATTGGAAAAAATTTAATTAAAAAAAATGAAAAAAAAACTAAAAATAAAACAAAAAATTGAAAATAAAAAACTTAAAAACTTGAATAAAAAGAATAACAAAATGAAACAAATTAAAAAAATGAAACGTTGAAAAAAAAATTTGAAAAAAATAGAAAATATAAAATATATACAAAATAGAAAAAATAATAAAGCTGAAAAAATAAAACAAATAACAAAAATTGAAAAAATACATGAACAAATTTAAAAAAAATGGAAAAACATTAACGAAAACATAAGTCAACATATTGAAAAAAAAATTAACAAAAATTAACAAATTAATAAAAATTAACAAATTAATAAAAATTGACGAAATAAAAAAAATCACCATATTAAAAAAATTCCCGAATAAAAAATAACAAATAAAAAATGGACAAATACAAAATTCAAAAACTTGACAATTAAAAAATATATAAAAAAGTGTAAAAAATATTAAAAATGCGAAACATAACAAAAAACAATTATCCGACCCTAACCTAATTTAACCTATCCTACCTATCCTATCGTGATAAAATGTCAAACGTATCAATGCATGTAACCTAACCCAATCTAATCTAACCTACCTATCCTATCCAGCCTGTTGGATGTAGAGCCTTACCCACGAACTTAGTTTTAAGCGTATTAATATATAGATAATAATAATTTATAGGTTGACTATTTTCAGAGGGTATGCACTCAGCATTTCGTTGAGAGAAGGTTTGAGTTTATGAATGAATAACAACTCTAAAATACGTAGGTCTATGGTGGCGGTACATGCATCTAATATTTTAAACTTGCTAATGTCAATAATCTGTTCACAGGAACCATTATTACAATGTTGTCTTATACTAGAATGCGTAGGAGAAGTGAGCAAGCGACCTGTACTATGACTTCGACCTGCATATTCAGCAACCCTGACGTAAAGTGCTCGGTGGATGGAACCCACATACCACGACGCGCAATGCGCACAACTAAAATTATAGACGAGGGAAGATCGCATGCCGGTCGGGAGTACATCTTTAAATCTAGAAAAATGATCCTATGGTACGTTTGTTAACTAAAATAATACGAAAGGAAATTTACGGGGGAAATTTAGTCTGAAGCATTAAAAGGTTTTTTCTCAACTTTTCCGATTGATATCCAAAATATGGCAAAACGCAGAATGTAACTATAGTTAAGAGCTTGAACACGAGATTTCGGAATAAATTTACTATTCAGGAACTTATTAATTGCTCGAAAAATAACTGAATGTGGAAAACCATTGGTTGTAAAATAAGACTGTAAAAAAGTAAATTCTTTATGAAAGTCAGTGTAGTTTGAACAAATACTATAGGCGCGAGATATAAGGGTTTAAATGCTATTAAGTTTCATTCTCTTGCAACAGAAACTTAAGTAACTTAAACTTAACCCGGAGAATGTTGGTTTTCTGTAGACTGATGTTATGAATTTATTACCAGATCGGTGTACATTGATATCAGGAGAATTTAATTGATAACATTTTTCCCGATCTAAAGTGATTTTTATAGTGGGATGTCTGGAATTGAAATATAGAAGAAAGTAATGGGCATCAAATTTTTTTTTTTAAATGAACAAAAGCATCGTCAAAACAGCGCCTGTAGAAAACTGGTTTGAATGAAGTTGGACACTGATTTAACCATTTCTGTTCATTGTGGCACATGAAAATGTTGGCGAAAGTTGGGCCTAAAGGGAGACCCATACCCAATCCTTCAATCTGTTTATATGTACGGCCATTGAAAATAAAGAAGTAATTTCCCCCACGTAATTCTAAAACAGACTAAAAAATAATTTTTGGTTAAACTTATAACTGAAGAGGACGGATCAAAAAACAGAGAATTTATGCAAATGTCAATGGTTTCGGCAAGAGGTATCTTGGTAAAAAGATTCTCAACGTCAAGGGAAGCCAAAAAATACTTATCAGCACCAGGTTGACTAGATATAGTTTGTTCAAAGTAATAAGAATTTTGAACAGTGAAATCATCAAGAGTTAAATGGCTAAGAAACGGAACTAAGAATTTGGAAACACTAAAGGTAGCACAATTATAAGCTGCAAAAATCTGTATGAATGGTAACGTAGTCGTAAAGTTAGGTTTATGAAGTTTTGGCAGTCCATATAGAATACCTGGGTCTGTGTCGGAACAAATTAGTTTTTTATAAATTTCATCTAGCCTTAAATTTAGATTTTTGAGTTTGCGCAGAAAGTTATTAACCTTATCTTCAATTTTTAAAGAGCGTTTTTGCATTGGCTCAGCAATTGGAAGGAATTTACTCGTATCAGAAATTATAACTTGCATACACTCAACATAACTAGTTATGTTCAAAATTACGACGGCATTTTTTTTTCGTGCTTATATTCTCCTCTTCTGTAATCATGAGTGTACTGACATGTCTCTCATTTTATTCGAAGACTTTTTGTTGAGAATGAGCCAAGGCTCGAAACGTTCAAAGTAAATGTTTTTAAAGAACTTCTCCATTTCTTGTATTGTAAATTTGCTTCGCAAAAAAATTTTCTTTTGTGAAATGTTTCTTTGCTGAGTCAGTATCTTAAAACTGATTCACACCAGAAATTGGAAGCCATGAAACCTGTTGTCTTCATTCAAATTTGATATCAAAGACTTCTAGCAGCAAATCATCTAACTCGTTGAAGTAAAAGGTATAAATTTTTATTACTGTGATAGAATTTTAACAACTTTAATGAAAATGAATCTCATACAAAAATACATTCAATAAAATTGTTTTTTGTTGTATGTAACATAGATGCAATTAATATTCCATTTTAAAATTATTCATGGATCAAAGTCTTTATTTCATTTCTCTAACTACGTGGGAAGTTAGGAAAAGTAAAATTATCGCATTAGAGCCCCGAAACCTGCACCATCTCCGTGAAAAACCATATACAACTATCACCACAGACTTTAGAAACTAAACCATAAACCTATGATGAAGGATGCCTTTCCTCAATACTTCATTGTTTCTTCAATACTTCACTTTATTCGGGTCCTATGATATCTTGAAGCTTCTAGCTCAAAGTAATCAAAGTAAGCTAGCTGCATGCAACAACATTTCTGCGACCTCTTGCCCAGACTCTCGAGTATGCGACTAGTAATGCGCGCTTTGTACGATGCCGTTGTCGTCTTATCGAGCGTTTCTTTGCAAAACTATAAAACGATATGGGATTCACACACGTATAAAAGAAGACTAATTTGTTTTGTAATTACAGATCATTTCCTATCATTTTCAGTACAGTTTTATCCTAAAATTTCAGCAAAAATTCAAGCAACATTAAGATGACGTTTCTTACAAATTAAATTAATTTTTATATGAAAAAAGAATTTAGCTACAAAATGATAACATTGATATTGTTGTAATTTCTGATTGACGTTTTAAAACGTTAGGAAATGCTCTGCCGACTGCTTCTAAGTAACCTGAAACGAAGATCTAAAGTATACGCTTGGAGAGACTTTATCTTACTAGTGAAGATGCCAAACAACAATATCCTAAATATGGTGTAAGTTGAAACCCTGGCGCTGAAAAGAGTCAAGTTGTGCTGCTGGAGGCCAGGATCTCGCATGAGCTTCCACGGCGTCTCGAAGACGCGCCCTCGCGTCGCGGCAGTGAGGCGACCTCCAAACATCTGCAAGTTTGGCAACGACTGGTTCTTGTGGCCGACGTCAAGCAGTAACTTATGGCCCTGGCACTGAGAGAAGTGCGACTTCTCATTAGCTCTAATTAGACTGCGTTCCTCTCTCTGTGCTGCCACTGAACGACTGCTTTGCAATTTTTTTTTCACCCGTAAGCTGCGTTCTCGAATGAAGACAATTTGGAAGATGCTGGGGAAATACTCGCAAAGGCTAAAGTTAACTGAAGTTCTATGAAAAGAATCATCCATTTTCCTTTGCTGCACCGGACAACTAAAAACGGGCTTGTTGGCTTCTTCTCTCATAGGCTGCTCTCGAATGTCATTGTCCGGAGACAGAAAACGCTGCTCTGTATACAATGTTTAAAGTTGTCTACTCGGCGTAGATCTTGTTCTCCTTGCTAGGGCGAAAAAGCGACATGAAATCATTCTTCCGCCAACTCGGCATTCAGACCTCCATCAGTTAACGAAACGAAAAGAGCATCTTAGATTTTTTCTGGCACTGTGACGTTATTCTGTGTTTTCACTGTGTAAACAAAGTGTATCACTTGTTGCGATCAAAAGTTCAGAACAAAACTTTTATTGAAAAAAATTCAAAAAAATTCATGTTCATTTAAACCAAATGTACACGACGCGTTTGCAAATTATGTCTCACATCTGACGATTTATTTGAATCTTGACATTCATTTCTTACCCTCTTAATGAAGAGAAAATAACACTTTTGTTTAGGGTTGAGTTCTTCGGGGAAAATTAGAATCTTATTTGCTCCGAGCAAATTATTATCGGGTAAAAACAACAACAAACCTCCGCGTGCGACAAATACGGAGCAGCACATCACCACAGATCTATCTCTGCTGATAGAGTTTAGTGACAAATGCATCAATCATTGCACTCAGAACATTTAAATCTCGTGAAGGATAAAGTAATTCAGTCTATCTTCAAAGTAGAATTTTCCGTTTTTATCTTTGCCTCGTAAACAGTGAATGACTAGCAATTGAGAGCAGGTGTTATTATGCACATCGATTCAGTTATAAATGATGCTAATCTGTGTATTCAGATTAAACTGCAGTGCAAATGAGAACAAGATCAGCTAAATTAGTGTAACAGGGCGCATCGAACCGCTCGGGCGGCATCTGACTCACTAAGTAGGAGAATCAGGTTCTGCCTGTTTGGAAAACGCTTCTATGTTCCAGTTTCTCTAGAACGGTTTTGCTCTGAAGACATACATAAAACTCAATGTTACGAAGAAAATAATTGGGCAGCATTAAAAGGATTGAAAGGTGTTCTTAAACTCGTCTGAATCAATCAACTCCAGAGGAAAAAATAGGTTTTGGAGTTGCTACTGTAGTCAAGGACATCTGTTCTACGCCTCCTGCGAGGTGCGCAATGGCATGCTCATCTTGAGCCGAATCAGGATGACCCTCATCCTCATAAAGGCTGAGCTACCGAAGAACGTATGTATTTAATGAGGAACTTCTTACAGTATTTTGAGTTTTCAGATTGTATTTACATTTGTCGGCGAATTGCAGTTTTTGTTTTGCTCACAAATCCTCTATCATCATTGTCCCTGTGGGAAAATTTGAGCAACAAGCTGTTGAAAATTGCTTTAACACTTCTTACACTTTCCAAAAGAAGCATAGTCACATTTTCCATTCGTTTGCAAAAAGTGGCATCTCTCTGAGGATTCAGTTAGTACATTTGAAAACGTTTACCCGGAAATGAATGGTATTTTTAAGTGCTAGCATTTTTATTTCATGTTAATTTTAGAACAGCCAATACTCCTCCATTCATGTTTTTAATATTTGAATTTATTCGCAGTTTATTTCTGAATGATTTAAAGTAATTATTTTATGTAGAGCTCTAACGGAAAATAGTGAATTTTTGGATGAAGTTCCAAATCGCGACCGTTCATTTCATGTTTGATCTTTGTTGTACAGTATTCTTCACCAAGTATCAGCTATCAGTTTGCGACTACTGATTGCATGTCTAAAAATTACGGGCAGCTTCGATGACTTGCTGGCTTACAACACTACAGTAGCATTATGCTCATTTTAATACGCCATTCATGACGTAGTAATAAAACGTAGTCAAAAATTCGAAATACTATACTTCATATTATAAAATACAATTCTACGTACAATAGCAAGCTGTAGATAGCATAAGACTCGAGTTTTGTAAATGCTACTAAGGTCCACAAATTTAGTGTAAGCCCACTTCGAAAACTTCAGGTGCAACTCAGAAATGAAACAGGCGATGGCATTATTCTATGATTTCATCATAACGTTTATCTACAAGTGTCGTTGCGCACTGTGTGCGTCTGAGTACGTTGGGTCCACAAAGAGGGCTTTGAGTATTCGTGTAGAGGAGCATGCGGGACGAAGCTTCCGAACATATGTATATGCCTCTTGTTTCTCCCACTCAATCCTCTGTGCGTGCTTATGCAGAAAAGTGTGGCTTGCCTATTCGTTAAGACGATTTCCAGATAATTGCAACCGCTTCTAATCGAACAGATCTTCGAATTTTAGGGTCTCATTTCATCATGAAAGAGAAACCGGTTTAATGATGTCCAATCTTCCTTCCCCTTACAAATATTTCGGTAAAAATCACAAATGTTAACTATACATACACTTAATTTTTAGTCTGTATGAAATAATTTTGTGCTTCCTCAGACGCTGAAGATGACCCTTGTGGTCGAAATGTTTATCTTTACTGTATATTTTTAATTGTCTTGACATATTGAACTCGCTGAGAAATAATATCTATCTTAAAAGTGACTATCCTCACTATTTTATTTATAGTTATAACACAACGTCAACCTTTTAATTTTTTTAATTTTTAACTTGAAACTTGAAAGTACCTCGATTCACTGAGATGAAATGCATAATGCTCACTATTGGCCGGCACTCTCGGTTGGGCACTGTCAACGCAAAATGAAGAACTCTTCTTTAAAAGTTTATTGTATTTTGTAATTATTTCCACTAAAGTGTATTATCTTTCACCAATTGACTTATTTCTTGCATCATTCTTAAATCTACTCCTGAACTCTCATTCACTTCCTCGATGATCGTAAATCGTGCTAGGATTCACATTTTTCCATTAAAAAATTCTTGAATTAAATGCCTTAATCCTTGAAATGCCAGCACTGCTTTTTTCTTCAAGCTTTTTTTAGGCACCGTAGGTGTAATTCAACGTTAATAGTGTTAACTATGTCATTTATTGCAATAGCCATATTTATCACACACACAATCAGTTTTAATTTAAGATGAAGTAAAAGTTTCTTTAAATAGGCTCTCATTACAGATTTACTTCATCTCTGCGTGATGCTAAAAAATCCCTAAGACTTTGAGGTTTGTAAGAAAGACGCTCGGGAGGGTGTTGTAGATTCGGCTGCAGGCGTACTCGCGCTGATCTCAACTATGGTGGACTACAGGAGAGGTTCCACATTGATTGAAGAAAACAGAAATTTATTAATACCAACATTTTTTACGATGTTGACTCGCATGAGTTTCGACTACACCTGGCTTTGGAAAAATGCGCACTGGACAAGGAAGATTTTTCAAACTTTTTGCAATGATGTGACGAGACAACGTAGTGATTGCAAAGTAAACATCATTTTCTATTGTTGAACTCGCTGGTTATAATTTTGGGAAGTGTTTACAGTTGTACCAAACCTGAAAACCAATCATCATTCAAATTAATTTTTCATTCCGAAGTTCATCAGCATTCCTTTATTGAAAAAGCTTCCCTGAGGGGTCCTAAATGTGATGGTTTTTCACTAATATGAAAGTATTAAGAAACTCGAATACGACGAGAAACTCTTTTACCCAACGGGAGTTACAGATAGGACTTGAACATCATATCCATATTCACTTCGTGTACATCGAGTAAATTGAGCTTTTCACAAATGTAAATAATATTTTCAACACTAGAACAAACACGGAGTTGTTTGTACATTAGAGTACGTCGCAAATGTATGAATGGAAGTTAAGTGTGATTTGTATCATAAATTTATCAAAGTTTTATTTATAACACCGCGATGAGTTGTTTTAAACCCATCCGCACAAATTCCATTATAAGTGTTTCTTCATAACAAACGCCCAAAAGCCAAATTTCAATTTGTAGATCATCAAATGGAGTTTTGATTCCCGCCTGTGAATGCCTTCCGTGTAGTTAGTGAGCATACGCCCTTAATTAACTGCTGCCTCGGTCGAACAAGCCTCAATGTTGAAGTCAGCTCGGGCACGGGTTCTCTAATGATTGTAATCAGAGAGTCGATTGTGCTACTATGCCATAGTATTAGTTTATGAATGTTCTATCTTTTCAGTAGACTGCGACCACGTTTATTGCACGCTTATTTTGGATTCATTTCTGTGTTAAGTATCATATGTGCAGTAACCTTGTTACAATGCCTAAGATTCCATCATACTTTCTCAGTAAATTTCTCTTGTATAAAATAATACAAAGTAAAAGCTTGTGTAGCGCATAATGATCGTACTGACTAACGATCGGCGTACTCGTTTTGAGTCTTAACTACAACGAGGATGGACGACTTTGGCTTGGAAGTTGTAAAATGAGAGCGAGCAGAAGCATCAACTCAACGCGCCCATCAAACGTGCGCATTGCTTCGTCCAGATGTTAATAGAGCCTCGCGAGGACAAGCAGCGGACACATAAAGATGTGATGGAAAAAGAGCGAGAGATGGAGGGAAGGAGAGGGGTATGTGAAAATCGTTATTAAGTGGCGCGGATCAGCATTTAAGACCGCAAGCTTGCTTCGCCATTCGACTAAATCGCTGTACTTCGAAAATACATTTGAGGACCTACTTGCACAATGCTGCAAAGGGTCATTGATATTCTTAAGATTGATGCTTTCGCTTGATTCAAGCCTAATAAAAACAAAAGTTTTCCTTAAGTTTCGACGGCGATGACTCAAATTCATTGGGTACCATACAATTTTGGAAAAATGCTTGATTTCTCTTTAGACCTCCATTTTGAGATTGCGTAACTATTTATGATGATTTATAATTTAAACATTTGCGGGGAACGAGAGCGCTCTAACACAAGAACGTCTTTAAATTGTGTGCGTGAGTATACGTCTATCATTCATAACAAAGTTTTCGAAACTTGCATGTAGTACATACACGCATAAAACATTATATGCAGAAATTTAAGTCATTGCGTACTTGCTTTAGTAACACAGCGTGTGTAGTGCATGTAGTGAGACAAGCAAGTTTGTGGCACCCAAGCTGTAATGTCGGTAAATTGTGAGAAAAATAGCAGTTTCACTGATTGTCCTTGAATAACACACCGAAGATGCCGAGTCATACAAGCCGTGAGTCTTTTCCGTCTCTCCGTGATGGTTTTGTGCCTTTGCGTTCTCAAAATTTCAGTGAGGCATGTGCATCACGCTGTGCCGAAAATTGCATTAAAATAAACATTTTAATTAATGACTCAAATACTTTACCCTTAAATTTAACTCATGTTTCTGTTACAAACATGAGGAGTTTAGCTTCGTGGCTCAGAACAAGTAGCCGTAAAAATAATTATTATTGGTGCGTCTTTTATCATATATTATACAGGGTGCTTCAAAAAATTCATCCACTGTGAGCTGTTATAGAAAGTTCATATTCTACCCAACAAGGCTAGAAATGTAAAGAAAAGTGGGTTTAAAATCCATTTTGATCCATATACATACATTTTAGTAAAATAAAAAGTTCCATAGGTTAGATTAAATTTTCAAATTGAAGGCATGAGGATGGGACGAGGGGGATCAATCAAGTTACCTGCACGCTCTCCAGACCAAACACCACTAGTTTTTTGTGGGTATAATGACAGAGGAAAAATTAGGTAATACGTTGTAGACCACGTAACCTGGACACAGTTTCGGATGCGGTTCTCATTTGCACGGTCGAATTTTTGGTCAAATTAAATGTCATGTTTACTCGACAGATGATAAAAGCGAGATCTAAGGGGGTAAAATAGCGCATGTACTTTTGAACCTTGAAAATCGGAAACAGCTTATAATTGGCATTGAAAGTTTGAAAATGTTGCTGCGGTCCAGAGGCAGGTGAGACGGGAGTGTTGGTCAAGTACGTGCGCAGAAATCTCGGTGAGCATCTCGATGCGTTCCCAATCAGAAATCACTGAAGACATCGATCTGTACCTATTGCTTGGAATCATCTGTGCCTCCTACCCATCGCATCGATGCAAGGCCAGCACCTTGAACATTTGATGAACGTTTGACCAAAGAGTATAGTTATTTGTCAAATTGAATTTTGACTTCACTTTCTTCTAGACTTTAACCTTGGGAGCTGGGAAAAATTCTGTGACAGTTCAGAGTGTGTGTGTGCGTGTATATATATTTTTTTAAGTAAATTGCAAATTTTTGAAAGCAAACTGTATGTTTTTGAAGTAAACTGTATAATAACTTATCTCTCAGTGTGAACTCATCTCTTTTCGTGCTTGAATATGTTTTAAGCCATGATTTTTTAAATGATTTATGTCCATAGGTGGCCAGTGCGGTCAATTGGTTGATGGAAAACAGTTTCAACTCTTTTCGATAATTTAAGCACTATATTTCCAATTCATCATTAAAATCCCTACTGAGAGCCAATACAACGGAACGATTGAGAAATTACTACTTGTGGGCCAGACTAAATTCAATGTTTCTTAGGCATTGTGCTAGGAAACCTTTGTAAACGTTTACAATCTAATTCAATCTAGAACACTCAGCTTGAACAAACTCTAGATTGATCGAATAGTTGCTTAGTGTGAGGAAATGGAAGATGTTGTGATTCACAATAATACTTTAATGATTGAAACTACAACTGCAAATTCTGAGATAGCCTTATGGTACGTTTCATTTCAGAGCTGGCCTAACATTCTGAACCATCTGAGAAGAGATAACCATTTCTTAACATCAATATGTAGATGATGAATAACATGCAAGACTCTATTTAAAAGCTTCGTATTTGTTTTTCCTCACTGATCTTAGAAGGCATCGAGCTCTGAACCTTACTTTTAATGAAGTGGAAACTGCGTTGAGATTGGATTTTGTTAGAGAAAGGGAGTGTTAATCTCCGTTGGTTTCTGGTCAAATAATCGTGATGGTCACTTCGAGAAGGTACTAATTGTTAAAGACATTGACTGCATTCATCATTGAAAAATTTATATTGTAAAATGTCGTTTACCTTAGCCGAAACTGGAAGGGCACATGTAAGAGTTTATGCTGATGTGAATACAAAAATATTTTTTCCAAATTTTAGATTGAGCATCAGATCACAGTGAATAAAATCGTGTAATAAGTCAGTAGCGTCCAATTTACGCCGTAAATTCTACATTTATGTTTTAGCAGAGTATTTTCTATAATAATATTATTGACCCACACACCTATACTATTCAGAGTAACTGTTCGATTTAACAATTAAATACGAATATCGTTTGAGGAGAACATAATTTTACCTTTCCTGAATTTTTTAAAGGTGTCTGCAAGTACCGTCATCAAATTACTGAATTTTTTGCCTAAGACAATATTACGATGAGATAAAAGAATTAAGCAAGATTGAAAATATTGCGTTTCAAGATCAAAGCGTGCTGTTAGAGAACAGAGTTAAGAACAAGATAAAATTAATTTCATGTGTCTGCTAGAATGGACATTACTAGAAATTGATTCACATTAATGAGCGATGTGCTGTTATTACCGGGCTAATTGTTATTGTTTGATTCTAAAATATGAATTAACACGCGTTTAACACGTTGCAAATATTTGGTTTTAATTTTCTCTCGTCAAAATACGAGTGGGAGAAAATATAAGATTATTCGAGTTACATGAAGTTGCCATAAGACGGCATAAAATTCCGTAGATAACGAGAGTAAATTTCAATTTCACATGTACTTTTTGTTTTCAATCATAAATAAGATTTTAGAGATGTCATTATCGTGTCTGGTATATCATTCATTAAATTGTTCTAACCTTTTGTAAAGGAAAATGTGAGCCCTTGTTTCTCTGCATTATATAGGGCAAAATAGTTGGGGAATTGAATATCAATTAATGTAGGGTTCGGACACGCATTCTGCCTGAGAATTTCTAAGCTGGAGCTCCGCCTGAAGTTTTTTCGTCGTTAAGAGATGGCAAGCGATCGAGGCTCGTGTGTGTGCAGCACTGGTATTGCATGTGGTCAGGTTTCATTACGTCGCGTGAGTCTGGAGTCTGTATGGCAGCAAGAGATTGCGATTACAATGTGTACGATCGACGCTGCACACAAATACTGTAGGTATTAAATAAAGAATTCAATGTTTTCATGTGGTGAACGCAGCTTTTGCTTTTCAAAGACTCATTTTTGCTGGAATATTTTTCAACATGTAATTGCTTGTCCGTACACGACAAAATATAGCAGGCTGCGTCATGGTGTGCTCTAAACTCAAACAGTCTCCTCATTAAAAATTCTAGAGCGTCGCCAACGCTGGAAGTCGCGATCCAAACGACTGTTGCATTTCAAACTTTGTGATCAAACAAATTAAGCTTTCGTGCTCGCCTGATGAACTGTTCATATTTTACGAGGCAGTGAATCCTGAGAATTTTAATATGATTCCGTTAACAATATTTAAAAAAATTTTTTGTGTTGGTTAGTTTGTTGATCGAAAATAATTAAAGAATGAATGTCAATCATTTATTCCCTTCATGAGCCTTCAAGTGTTAACAATAACAGTGGAACTTCAGCTAAACTATAAACGCTAACGTAACTGCAATAGTACTTGTTCTTCATTTCATATTTGCTGCATGTATTCGCAAATCCATAAAGCTGTATGCCAAGGTGCATGATGTGACCAGTTCTGCGTGTCTTGCTTGACTTACGCGATGTTGCCGCCAGTGCTGAGCTGCACTCCACTTCCCTCACGCCTGCCTTCTTCCATCCTTCCCAACTTGGAGCAGGATTTCCAGAACATTCTACGCTGTCATAGCGTATAGAATGAAAGAAAGAAAGAAAAACCGTTTATTTCCAAAAAAGTAGATACGTGATATGCATAGCACATTGGATTTTATAGCTAGCCGCATAAGGTCTTCTGCGTGGATTTAGCTACGCCATGGACGGGTTACAGCACTTAGCTTAGTTAAGTTGACTTGAAGCTTAGTTAAGTTGACTTAGTTAAGTTGATGGCTGTATGTTACGATGGCTCTAAATATTTTGAAATCCCTAACTCTGGGCGCTGTTCGTGGCGGCATCACACTGCCTCAGTGGCCGTGCAGTACCGCTGTGTTCTCACGGACCAGCGTGGGGCGTCCGTTCTTTATGGACCAATTCCGCTCTCAAACCTAGGAGTAAGCATGCGCGCAAACTTCAACATATTAATTTTAAAATGATACGACGCTGCTCATGAACGTTTTCTGCAAATTATGGCTCATAAATGTTTTTTTCAAAAAACTCTTTTATTCAAAGTTAAACGTTGTTGTGAGATACGAGTAAAGTCCCTAAATTAGGTCAGAGTAGAAAGGTTTATGAATGAAGTTACATCGTTGAGTTGCGCGAAATTATAATTTTTTCATTGCGAGTCGTATAGCATGTAATTTAGTAATTTGACCTCATTTGGAAAGCCTTGGTGACACAATACGTGCGTGACTTTCTCGGCATTTTATATTCCTTCCATGAAAAGCTGAGATACTGAAAGCTGTTTACAAATTTCCTCTTTTACTGATGCTTTAAAAGCGGATAAACGAGGTTCAAATTATAAATTTGCGAACAAATTTAATATGGCTGAATATTCTCTTTGATCGTTTAATTCCGTGCAGCTAATGAACGTCACTCGCAAGAGCGCCACACGAGTACGCGGCGGCGGCGCACGAGGGAATTCTGACGCACCAAGGAGCGTGAGACGAGGCAGATACTGCAGGTGGACTAGAGAATAGAGCCAAAAACATTTATGAAGAAACCAAGAGGTGAAATAAACAATTAATAAAAACAAAACTAAATATCCTCGTTAGTTTTGATTGACTGAAAACTGTCAGGGGAGTGAGATGGGCTCTTGCTTACACAATTACACCAATGAAGACAAACGAATATTTAAGCTTACACAAGAAATGAAATGAAGCAAGTTTTTAAAAAGTAAACACAAACAAGTTTAGCACATCTGTTCTTAAAATTTTTTAAATTTTAAAGCTTTTTAAATCTAATTGGTAGAAGTGTCATAGTAAGTTTTTATATCTTGATGACAGCGGTTTAATTAACTGAGAGCAAAACTGTAAAACGTTCTTTCTAAGTTTGCTATAAGTTGAAGAAAACATGAAAAAACCAAACGCTCTACCGACAGACGGACAGACGATGAAACAGAATCGCCTTGACCGACACAGCCTCCACCAGCCTCCCCGCATTACGGACATTTTCCTCCAGACACATCAGTACAATGATGACTGATATTGTTGAGAGTATGACGAGTGAAAACAGTACTTGTAGAACATTAAATTTATTAAAAACTAGATTTAACATTAAGTATTCATGCTGTCTTTCACACAACCAAGTAATTCGCCTCTTCAAACGATTGTAACGCTGCGAGAGATGACTGCATTTCGCTAATGCGATTTTTAACGCCCTTTGAAAAGAACCAGATATGGTCATCTCTCGAGAGATGTGTTCTCGTCTAAACGACTAAGCATCTGCGCAATTTTCTACTATCCTCCCAATGATCACCTATCACTTTACTATTTTATGAAGACCTCACTTAGCTACGCCAGTCCAACATAAGTCGACGTCAGTTACGGTATTCAGAAACATCAGTTGAATGCCTACCCTTTACCACACTCCCTCATCACCTCCACTCAGCCATGGCATCCCAAGATCAGCATCATCGAGGGTTATCACTTCGCTTCGAAGAATATATTGCTATATCTTTACAATTTTAACCACGTAGAATCGAATTCATTTAAAAGAGATTAAATGTAAAATTTAGTATCTTAACGAATAATTAGGATTGTAGCCTTTACACCGATTAACTGTCAATAACTGGCGTAAAGAGTTTGTTCCGAAAGGCGCATTGAGGCTGGAGTTTGACGGTTACTGCGGGCAAGCATAAGAGCACACATTTTTGTATTCAATGTATTCAGGCTGGCTTGACGACCACACTCACATTGGTGTGACTTCTCTGCCTAGACCTATCGACTATCCTATGCTCCTGCAAGGACACTAATTGGAGACAATGTGCTAATCGCATGACTAATTTAAAAATATCCTGCTCAAATTATAGTCCCATAAATTATTTTTTCAGAAATTCAAATATGCTGGTATATTATTATAAATATATGTTCATTTAATAATATATATTTACATTTCATTTTAAATATAGCATTGTAAAACACGCATATCTAAAAAAAATCATTATGCTGAAAAAATTTTATGACTGCACAATGCATGCATCTGAAACAGAAGAGGTGAGGTAAATGACTTGGATATCTGAAGCTCAAGAGAGGGCGATAAATCTCATTTTTAAGCAGTGAGCCTCCGTTCTATAACATTGTTCAGTGAAAACCATTCTGATTTGCAATTCAAGGCTTGCTGGTCGCAGAAGCTTTAGTGAATGTCATCGTCAGAATTCTCAGTTTTTTGTAATTAAATGAAAAATTTAACTCTACTCCGGGAAACAGACGACTCGCGTTCTTGAAAAATGCATGTTATGAATTGAAAATGAAAAAATGAGCTAATATCTGATGTCTGGTAAGAAATAACGGAGAATCCGAGTTGAAGTCAAAGCACATGATAAGTTTTACGTTTCCTATTCACTAATCATTTTAAAAAGTATGCTGACATTCGTTCGTGCAATTGAATGAAAACAATGTGCTTGGTTAATGTTGTTCAAGAGTTACAAATAGCTACTAAATATCTACACGTAGATTACAAATTAAAATAAATTTAGCGAATAAATAGCGAATGTTACGACAAATAGCTCCCACTTTTTTTTACTTAGTGAATTTTAAAATGAATTTTGCGAATATCCTTCATATTTGCGTATAATAATACAAGGTTATAAAGAGCGACGAGTAAATGTATATAAGTAGAGACTTGACTTCCATATTGCAAATACGTTGCATAGAACATATGATTCAAAGTTGTACTTTGCTCCATACTTCAGCAACAGGTGTCATCTATTTAACTGCGTGTCTCAGTATGGAAGTAAGTTTCTGATAAGGAAAGAAATGCATATATATTCTTTCATTTATAAAACCTGCGTGAAGAAGGAGAAATTAGTGTTTTGAGCATCACATGTCCCTGTCGCCGGCGACGGAAAAACGATTTACTGATCATTGTAAACTGCAGTATTCCAGCACCAGCTCTGTTGGTATTCTTTCGCTTTATATTCCCATCTTGAATACTGTCATCACGAGACTTTATCTAATTCTGAAAAATCATCTAGAAGAACATATTGAATAAAAACCCAGAAGAAAACTGTGGCAGAAATCTAAACATGTTTGGTTTCATAGTAAACTGTACTAATGCTAATTCAAATATACAGAATCAAAAATGTTAATGTTGATGCAGTAAACACCTTCATACAGGCAAAATAATAGCTAAGCTCAACCCAGAATTTTCAGCATCTCAGAATTTAGAATACTGTCTTTAAGATACTAGTGAGCAGTTTATAACTTAAGGGTAATCATTTATTTCTACAGGGAAGCAATGTTGAACAATGAAAAAGCTATTTTCAATCTACCTTGTATTACAGTTTGTTATATACGACAGCAGAGATGCGAAACGGGAGTGACTCGTTTGTCTTAATTCTGTCACTGTTTGAGAGTTTCTATAGGCTGGAGGAACTTATTTCACATCAGAGCACCTGAGACTGAGAGAGCTTTTTGTCCCAGGTCTGATGAATGACAGCTAATTAAGACACCATTCCTTCGATTCAGCTTTCTGTTCAGAATAATGAAGGGGAAAGCTTACGCTGATGGAGGTGGAGAGAGATGAGAACACGTGTTGGGCATTGTGAATGAGGGATCTTTCTGGTGTTGGGGCTCAGCCTAGCTTCTTTATGAGAAGGGCTGCATGATTGTTTTTAGTAAATTTGCCCTTGCACATAACCTAGGCTGTCAAGTTCATACATTCTTGTAATTCTTTTTGAAGATATTTAAGTATGTTTCATCAGACTCTTTTGCAATAGTGAAAACGCTGTATATGAAGACTGAAGGACTGATAACCAAATTTTTTCGTCAAGTGAGTTCTCAGGCCAACGAAAAAACATTAAGGTATTACTAATTTTCTCACAAACTCTTTACACTCTTGAAGGACATGATTTTGTTGAGACAAATGCCAAATTTTATACATAGGCTTGATTTTAACACATCCAATCGTCGAGCAAGTTTTGAGAACTTCTCTGATTGCATTCCTATATTCAAAACAAATCTATTGAATTATACTGGCGTTAGGTACAGCATACACGACTCGAAAAAATTTTATGACTCTTAAGAAAATAGCAATAATATCGAACACACATAGTTTTGTTATTATAGGAAAGAAATAAAACGAGAAAATTTAAAATTAATTGAGAAGTTTTTTAAAAACAGTTGAAAATTTGTATATTTTAAGCTGTTGGGTTAGCCAAACGTGAAAATTATTTTTCTGATGCCTCGAAATGAAATTTAGGTAGGTCAAAAAGAAACCACGAAATGAAAATAGGCATGAACATGACCATAAAGAGCAGTTAAGACATGGTATACGAGTATACATATTCTCCAAATTGTTTTCAAAATTCCCTTTATTTGTTGATAGCTGTTGTGGAAGCTTCACTGCAATGCCTGGCCAAAACGTGGACACTGCATTACGAAAACCACACACGGTGTCAAACTTTAACTTGCCTTTAAAATTTTTTCTTTTTCACTGTCGGAGGTTTTAGATTCAATTTAGATCCAGAGCATATCATAGATGGCTCAAGAGCCGAATGAAGTTTACCTGGAGAAATCCTTTGGCCTGAGAGCGTTGCGAATGGCAGCAGTAAGTTGTTGGAAACCCAGTTTTCCCCTCATGGACGAGGCCCTTCCGTGACTTGAGAAACACGTTCGACAATGGTAACGTATCCATGTCTCGTTTGGCAATCCTCCACCAGCTGTAACTCAACCCTTCCTCTGTACGAGAAAGCACTATACAGACAATGATGTTCCCTCACTGTGTCTCGTTGAGTGCGTTGCGTTTGGAATGTCGTAGCAAACTAATATTGTTGAGAACCAAGGAAGCAATGAATGCTAAATTTTTTCTCATCCGAAAACAACACCTTCCATCAATTCTTCACTTCCCAAGTAAGGTGATCTGTTGCAATTTTTAATCGAAAAGTTTTACCACAAGAAAGGTAAGGCTTTTGTATTGTTTTGAATTTTGAATCATTCCTTCTTAAAACGTAGTTAATTGATCAAGAATAGCATTTAGCCTTTGTAATTTCAGGTTTGTTGAAAAGCTCAAAAATTTTCCTTATCTCTCCTTTTTCCGTTTGTTTAGAACTTGAGATATCTTCTTCAGGGGACCGCTAGATTTTTTTTATGCTTTGGTGTAAAGATCCTAAAGAAATTTAGAAGTGTCATTTTTAAAACGCTTTAGTTCGCTATCAAATGGTCCTTTGCAAGAGACCACTTTAGGAATTCCAAAATTTTGAAAAAATTGACAAAATTCTAACATTAGCCGCTGAAAGTTGTAAAAATGTCTGTGTGAAACTAGCCATCAGGATGCCTAGTCAACTGAAATGATATTTGACCAGACTGATGTGTTCATGTTTCATCAAATTACCACGGATATGAAACACGTCTGATCATTTCGATGAGGTGATTAGAATATTTCTGCTAATTGAGGAATTGATGTTTTCATAGTTTTTCTTGTAATGGGGTTTTTAGTCATATACTAACATTCCATGAAAAATCTGGTCACAACAGAACAATATTATAGGTTAATTTTTTTTTTTTTGTAACTAGCCTGACGATTTTGTCTGTGAACGGGGGCAAATGTTCAAATCGTGAACAAAACTCGCAAAATTTTTTTTTTTTCAGTTAATCTTCCAACTGCCCACCTCAAAATGAAAGTTCAACTGTATAAGTTTTTAAAGTGTGACTTCAGGTCATTTTAATTGAGAAAATGAGTGGCTGCTCAAAAGGATGAGCGAGTGTGAGCACGTCCTCTGGCACGGCTCCGTCAAGCCATTCTGGGCTATGGTTCCCGGTGCGGGGAACCAAATTAAATTCCCGCTCCCTGACTAAAAAACGATCTTAATACAGTTTTCACTTCATTTGAATCAAAACTTGGTACTCGATGCTCTCTAACATCTATGAGAAACGCTACTACGGAGCCCTTAAAAAAATCTCAAATGTCATCTATTGTCTAGGTATTGATGAATCTCAAATGATAGGCCTATTGCTCTGAAATGGAGCTAATGTTAAATCTATTTTCAAACAAGCAGTTCTCGCCTGCATTATTACCTAAAGAAGTGAATTAATTTATTATAATTTTCCATACTCAAGTCCAAACTACTATCCCATCAGTCTAGGGCACATTTAAGTTAAGGGCTCTAGATTAAATTAAATTTTGAATTTAGAATAAAGTTTCCATACGATGTCTGTCCTTCAAGTCACTGAATTTAGTCAGACCCCCAGTTAGCTGCATCACCTCATGTTCAGTGGAACACGATACGCGGCCAAAAGAAGTCCCGTGCCTCGGAAATTTATTACAAAACGATTGGACCGCCATCAGATCGAATTATAGCTTTCATTTTACCTCGCTTACCTCGCATTGAGTCTACAAAACTTTGGAATCTCTGCAGCTCCATTTTTGGCCATAGTTGAAATAATCTGTCCCCTAAAGCCTTCAATGTTGACGGAAGTCGCCATGAATCGCCCAGCTTCTTCTCAAGCTCATCGTAATAATTTTTAATAGACTCTTATCATGTTATCTTGGAATCCAGTCCATGAGCTCAAAAGTTTCCTCAGCCTCAGTTAACCAGTCTTGAACATTTCTTGCCCTGTGTATGCGAGTATCATAGTCATGAAAGAGTACGTCGCTATCATGAAACTTGAATACCATAGAATGATGAATGAATGCTGCCTGAAAGCCCATTGCCCATCGTAGAAAAAATTGCCCCAAAGGGAAACAGTGTTTTCAGATGCATCAACAATTGGGATGATGCAAAATGGACCCATTGTCTTATGTGGCTATCGCCCCACCCTGACAAGCCCAACCTTCTATAACATGCTTTCAATTGTCAGCAGCCCAGAGTCGGCGTTCTTGAGCAAATGATAACACTAATAATTTCCTGGTAAATTTGCATTGACCTAAATTTCTTTTTTTTTAACACTCGACGCTCAGTTTTTCGATAAATTATTTTTGCTAGTTATCATTTGCATTGATAAAAGTCATCTTTTCACAATCAATCTCTTCTGTCATCCAGAATTTCAAGTCTTCTTCAATTTCCACGAGATGAACCGGCTGGTTTCCAGCGTGCTATTGTTCCTAGTATCGTTTACATATTCTAAACTAGTAGTTATAAAAATGTCCCAAGTTGATTTTCTCCTTTCGTACAACCGAATGATGCGTCCTTTTTCAAATGTTGACAGGTCCTTTCCACGAGTCTTTATTTCTCCGACATAAATGAAAATTCTGAATTCTGTATGCACTGAAAACACATCTTCACCACCTGACACACACGACTGGAATACTACCATATACAGCTTTAATGCTATACAAATGAACTCTGAATAAAATGATGTAAAATATACAGAGCAGGTAAAAATACGGTGCGCGACTTTTTCTGCCCGTTTGGTGTGGAGAGGTAACGAAAGTACCTTGGGTTACACTGATGCATTACTTGTTGATATAAATTATTGGTTTGTTTAAATTTTAATGGGTGTATTAGTTTCAGACGCACTAGTTACCTAACAAATGTTCCAAAACCGCCATGAATTTTAGATGAATTCTAAAATGTTTTCGAGATCACTAATTCCCAGAGGAAGATTTCAATGCCATTAGTGAATTGAAGTTTTAAAATTACTATTGAAATATAATGTCACACGTGTAAACCTGGCAGAATTTTTTTGAACACATGTTAGAGAGTTTTAAATCATGTTTTTCAATATTCTTTGAAACTAAATAAGAATTATCATTGTCAAACACCAATCGTTTAGTTCACATGAAGTTGCTGGGCATTTTTGGGAGGTCCACTCAGAAATATTAGTTCGATAATAACAATAAACTCATTTAACGACAGCTTCGGCCATAGACTATTTAGCTGTCGCTTTGGCGATTTCGCCAAAGTTAATAACGCATTTGGAGTTTTTACCATTTCACAAGTTTTCCGAATGTTAAACAGCGAGCGCCATGATTCAGAGATCTGTTTGGGCCTTTTTATTTTTGGTTAGTTTAGTTTACGAGAAATGTACTATGAATGAGCAGGTAGACATCACAATACACGAGCGAGTGCAGGGTATTGCAGAACTGTAGCCCCACACCACACACAGGTTGGCTAGTAATTCAACTACCAAGACTACACTGCATGGCGAGCTTCAAAATCTCAACGCAACCTCGACAAAGAAAACTAATTTATAATTACATTGGTGACACACACAGTTTTCTATTCAAAATATGGCCCAAGGCACCATGAAATTTAATCGAATCGTTACACCACCACCATCTCCATAAGCGTCACAAATGATTCCAACTTGAAAATCACATACACCAGGCAACATTCGGACATTTCTGGCAGCCAAACCCCATGGGGGGTTTCAGCTGCCCACCCATTTATGGCCGAGCGCCTTACCCACGCTGAAACCCCCCGAGGTACCAACGCAGTGCACCCGGCCATATTGCGGTTTTATCGTCAACACCCAAATAGAGATGCTGATTCCCATAGTAACAAAACATGTCTCGCATAATTCCAAGTACATATCTTGACCGGATGATGAGACTTACAGGTTTGCATACACATTGATAGCCCTAACATATTCTAGCACTCTTCCTACTGGGCCACCATCCTTCAACAAGTCACCGACGCTCCTGCCACCGACATTTCCGCAGAGGATACTTCTGTACTGTAGCACGGTGCCTTCTGAAGCCACACTGTATGTCTGCAAATAGTTTGTTGATTTTCAGATATTCTATTAATCTTCGGTTAATGATCTTCTCATACGTCTTGCATATGCAACTTGTCAGCGAGATGGGCCTGTAATTCTTGGGATCTGTGTGGTCTTTGCCAGGCTAAGGAATAGGCACTATGATAGCTTGCTTCCATGGCTGGTAAATGTATTCTTCTATCCATATTTTATTGTAAATATTCAGCAGGTATTGATGCGCGGTATCTGGCAGATTTTTAATCATAAGGTTACTAATAGCATCTGGTCCTGGGGCCGTATTTCTGTTTCTCTTAATTGCTGACAAAAGTTCTTCGAAGGTGAAGGGGATATTGTAAGGTTCGTCGTTCTTGCTCGTCAGGTCCACTGGTATCTGTTCAATCTGTTGCTTGTACTGACGGAACTCGTTAGTATAGT
>JACJUY010005619.1:16762-58253 GCA_014220935.1 Platorchestia sp. MABIK | reverse complement strand
CAGACCTAGTCCCTAATTATGCAAGATATGGGCTGTCTTGCACGGGACTTTAGTATGGAGCAAGGCTGGATTTGCGACAATATCGTAGTCCGTCATGTGTGAAGGGTCGTGTACGCTCATCACTCACAAATGTTTTAAAATTGCCTCATAGTAAACTCCACTGGATACACGGTGTAGCTGAGTTTTAAATGTGGATTAAATAACCCTTTCCTTGCGGAATACGGATCACCTTACCGTTTTCGTTAACTTCAGAACGTTAGTCTCTTGTGTAACAGTGTTTGCACTAAGGCATGAGACTGCAAGGAAGTTTTGGGCTTTGCTAGGAACCTAGGTGTGCAAAAAATTATTCGTGTTCGAATTGGGAGACCTGTGGATGACTGGCTTTCAGTGAAGGCTGGAGGTGATGGACCAGAGTGGGACTGCAAGAGGTTTAAAAAAGAATTGAGAGGCGAATGAAAGAGTTTGGATTGAGCAAATGGATGCTTAGAATGACGCAAAAGCCTACCTACATTAATCTGGTATTTGCGAAAGTATGTGCGTGAGTGTGAGATGTTCAATGATGATAGTTTTCGAAGCTAACTCTTGATTGCTGTGAGGCGTAAGGCATTGAGTGTGAATAGACGTACGTGGAGGTGGGATGAGAAGAATAATTGATTATGTTGGCAGTGTGATAGGGGAGTGGAGAAAACAATTGAACATTTTGTGCTACAATGTAAGTATGAGCAAGGAAGGGAGATTCTCATTAATGTGGTGTGGTGTTTGAGCAGGAAGGACTAAGGAGAGAATGTGTGGTATACCAGATGTGCTGAAGATGATTGTGGCATGAGCTGTCTTGCTGGATTGGATCAGGAGTGTAATTTGAGTATCATTGATGGCATGCTATGAAAATTTTTCTTGTATGTGTCTGAAGTTAGAGACAGTGACTGGAATGACCTGCCATGGAGAATAGGATGAAGTGACCCACCCTGCCTGACGGTGGTTTTTTGAAATACATGTTATCCAAGTGATGCCGTTCAATGGTATTTTGTGACTAGGATTGGCGGATCCTGATTCCTGAGTAATTCATTGGACAAGTCTGGTACACAAGCGCTGAATTTGGTCAATATTGAATTTAAGCTTTTCACGGATATTAAAAATTCCGTTCCAAAGAATCACTAAAGGAACACATTTATAAATGTTTTACATGAATGACATTCTGCTTGCTGATGCATTATTTTTAGATATAACAGTTATTACGTTCAGATAGGAATAACATTATATGGTCAGTTGCTTAGTTGCCGCATTGTTGGGTGACGCCCAATTTTCTGGCGGGACACGCCCACTTCTTTGTAAGAAATTAACAGCCTTGGCTTGGGTAAGTTAAGGTAAGCTATTTTAGGTTGATTTATGTTATTTTAGGTTAGTTTATTTACCTAACCTACCGTAACCTACCCTAACCTCGCCCATTGTTACGTTAATACCGTATTATAGCATATTTACGTGTCCGTTCCTTCACTTTTACAGACAACGCTCTTAGAACTTCAAAGTTGAATAACTCAAAAAAACCCATCAGCGAGCAGATTGTCATTCAAATAAAACGTTTGATAATGTGTTCCTTTAGTGATTCTTTGGAACGGAATTTTTAATATCTGTGAAAGGCTTAAATTCAATTTTGACCCAGAATTCTTGCGCAACTATTGGGAGTTTCAAAGGGAATTTTAGGCCATTAGTCCATTACTAAGGCCCTCCCAACACTGTTGGGCCTCATTTTCAAGTTCAAGTGTTTAAAGAGTGGTCAGATACACACAGAGATGTATTGAATATAAAGTTAAATGGGGTTTCTTTGGAGTTAGCCCCGTTGGTTAAATATTCGATAACTAAACCTCCCACCAGATGGCGCCACTAGTCTTAAGCTTAACTCAACGCAAGAAAAACAGATACACCATCCACGGCTCTCTATCACTCACCCAACCAACCCAACCCAACAACTGACACAATTATTTTTAATATTTAATTTTTATTTCAAGCCGTGGATGGTGAATCCGGTTTTCTCGCGTCGAGTTAAGCGTAAGACTAGTGGCGCCATCTGGTGGGAGGTTTAGTTATCGAATATTTAACTAGCGGGGCTAACTCCAAAGTTAAGCCAGTTAAATATTTTGCATGACAAAGGATTAGAGGAGCCAGTGTAATATCTGGTTTTTAAATGTAGTAACACCATGACTACTATGCTCATGGATATGGTATTTGAATAGTATGAAAAGTACTAGTTATGGAATGGAAGACTTAGTAGGATTGAATGAAAAATGCATCCTCACTAAGTTGATACAAAGAAAAAATTTTTTATGATTGTGTGGACTGTGAAGTAGGAGAACAGTTTTCTAGAGATTGTTCACCTGCTATGCTTGGAGGTTTATTTTTGAAAAGCTGAGTCTCCCAAGTGATGCCTTCATGGTTGTTCTTATATGCTTTGACTCAGAATGACTTCTGAGTAATTCCCTTTGACAAGTCTGGTTTACAGTCAACTCTGGACAATCATCCTGTTGTTTGTATATTAGAGGACTTAGTAGGATAGTTCAAATTTAGGCTCTTACTGCCATTGGCATTCATGTTTAAGTTAAAGATAGGCAGTATAAATGGTTAATAAATATCATAACAACTGATTTAACATGTTTGTTATCAATGTTATGTATTGGAACTTATGTGTACTCTTAGGTTAGAGATAGGATAAGTCTTGAATGACCAGTCAACTTGCATATGCTTTATAAAAATGCACAACATTGAATGTTTACAGAATGTTTACTAAAACTATGTAACATCAAACGTTTACTTTGCTAATGACAGAATCAAAATAATAAATTCAGAGTGTTGGTGTCTGGTAAATTCAGAGTCACGGAGATGGTGTCTTGATGTACTGGTTATCCCAGTGATGCCGTCTAATGGGAGTTTGTGACAAGGATTGGTGGATCCTGAGTAGTTTAGTGGACAAGTCTGGTACGCAGGTGCTGAACTCTTTTTTTTGTGTGTGTGAGAGTAGTGAGGAGGGAATTGCAGGCCGTTACAAAGGCCCCGACACTGTCGGCCCTCAAGTTCAAGTTGCCATACAATATTCCTTAAACCTCTGATCATCAAATATGTGTTTCAACTTTTCTATAGCTTATATTCATTTATTGTTTTATGATAGTTCATTCAGTTTAAATTTTATTTGTTTAGTCATGTTTTATTGAATGGTTTTATTTGTTTGGTCATGTTTCAGTGACTGGTTTCACTTGTTCATTCACATTTCAGTTCATTGGTCAATAATAGTAAATGGTAATTGCACATAGGGCCTAGGAAAATATGTGAGAAAACTTTAGAAATTTTGGGTACACAACTTATATATGTTTCAGTGTTACCAATACTAATTTTGATACAAATTAACAGTTCACATACAGTAAGATGACTGTTTCAAGAGCTAAAGGGGAGAAAAGTAACCATTATACTCAATAGCATCTTTATTAACAAATTTTTTTCACAAATAATATCAAAAATAGAAGCATTGGACAAAGAATTTAATTGTTTAAAAAATAAAAGTAAATATTGAAAAGAAAAAACATCATAGTCTAAATCAATGTCTTTGAACTAACTAGAGTGGTACCTCGAGTCATGAATGCCTTCCTTAACAAAATTTTTGAGTTATGAAGCGACACCTCATAACCCAATTGGGAGACAAATTTTTTAATTACAAATTTAAATTTTGTTTGCAGATGCCCCTTTTTTGTGGACAAGTCTTGATGCCACGTTGTATGATTGCGTTTTTCTTGGGTATAACTTTACAACAGCATCTTAGAGTGGAGTTACGTAGTTCCTCCCACTAATACCCACCACCCCCTGTACCCATTTGCTTGTTCATTCTCTAAGAAGCAGCCGTCTAGATAGCCTTAATGAATTTGCACTCAATTTCTTTGTGATTTTCACACATGGTTTGTGATTTGAGTACTGTGCAATACTGTATGTATAAATACTGTATAGAGTATAATATTATGATAGACAATGTCTTCCAAGATGATGAAGAAGGAAACCAGCAAGAGGAAAGAGACAATTATGATTGAGAAATTTTCATACTGCATTTATGTCTGTATGTAAAACTATACTGGTGCACTGTATTTAGGAATTATAATGATGTAGTTTATTAATTAACTGTGTGTATGTGTGAAGAAAAATTAATTTAAAGACTTTTATAGTTGAGTAGAGCAAGTTTTATTCGTATAAAATTCTTAGAGAGAAAAATTTTGGGAGACAAATTTTTTTGGGCACGAGGTGGCATTCGGAACAAAATAAATTTGTAACTCAGGTACCACTGTATTTCCCTTTTTTGAATCAATGGTAAATAATTTCTAAAAGAAATGTTCTTAAAATAAGTTACAACCTTATATATGCTGCTTCTACAGGATAGGGTATCAGTTATATATCTTGTCACCTGACCGGCCATATGAAGTTTACTTCAATATGTTCAATTTTATCGATCATGAATAAAAATTATCTTGAAGGCAAACTTTCAAAGTGGAACACTCATATGTTATGGCAACACTCATCAAAACAACTGACATCTTGTGAGTGCAATGAAACGTAGGGGGTGAACTATTATATAGTTTTTATCACTGCATTTTCACAAAGTTGTTCCATTTTGTTGCATTTCATGTAGGTAGTCAATTAATTTCTTTATATTTTCTTTTTAGTGTCACTTAATGCATTAAATTTTGCTAAAAATTAAAGATGAATGATGACACTACTACTTGGTTTTTAGATTGCTACTGAGCATGAAAATTGAAAATAAGGGTAACACAAAATAACCAACAATTTGAACTGACCAGCCATTCGAGACTTGCCCTACTGCTCTATTTGTACCAGTATATTGCTTAACATTTTGACAATTTGATTACCTTCTTTTCAAAATAAATTTAAGCTTAAAATTAATTATGTTGTTGTACAGTTATAATTTTCACCCTTTTTGAACAGATTAAAAATGTATTTAAGCTGTGAAGTTGGTTTTTCTATGTCTACTCACAACCTGACCTAACAAATTGTGGCAAATATAGTCAATATGTTGAGGTTATGGTCTGGAATGAGTCACCATGTTGGTTTTCCTGGTGAGATTAGATTATTAGTTAGTTTAAGCCTCCCTATCCTCAACAAATGAGATCCAAAGTGAGGAAGGAAGAAGGCACCATTTAGTATGGAGTTAAGGGAACCATTTTGAAAAACTGGAAACTTTTTTTCTATTGAACATACGTCTGTGAAAATTTGCAGACTACTAGATCTCTACATTTGTAAAAACTTTTATTAAAGAAGTTTTTTTCATTTGGGGCATAGAAAATTAATTATTCCTTATAATAAAAAAAACATATATATATATTTTTCATAATTCAAAAATTTACAAAGCTAGAGCAATGCGGTTTGTTTCATTTGAAAGTAAAATGTGTGCCTAAAAATTCGTATGAGGATTTTTTTGAATATATTTCATTCTGAATTCATATGATTTTTTTGAAGAGGTAGGGTAAAAGTTATAATTTTAGGGTAAAAAAGTATACGGAAAGTTTTACATAAAGAATTTGGAAAATCCCTCCAGACGAATTTTTAGAGCACATATTTTACTTTCATGTGCAACAAACCGCATTGCTCTAGCTTTGTAAACTTCGGAATTATTATGAAAAAAGTCTTGAAAACTTACTTGTTTTTAAATGATATTTTTAAGATTAAAAATGCTTCTTTTCCTACAGTTTTAGCTCTACAGTGATGATTTTGATATCTATTGATGTGAAAAAACAAGGGCTTTCCAAAAATTGAATAGTTTTTCAAAATTCATTTGTGTCCCAAAGTTATGACGTCATAAATTTGAATTTTTAGAAAAAAAATTTGGTCTCTAATTTTTTCATTTTTTCAATTCAAAATTGGAAATTTGAAGAAAAGCATTTGACTTTTTGGAATTTCTACGTTATTCTGCATCCAATGATACCAAAATAATTACTGTAGCTCAAAAACTGTCATAGAAGAAGCATTTAGAAAACCCCCTAAAAAACATAGTTCTCTATGATTTCCAATTTTCTTTCAAAGAAAATCGCATTTTTTCATAGAAGGTGAATGATTCTAAATTACATTTCCTATCAGTATACCAGATTTTATTGCTCTAGGTTTTTAAATGAAAAAAAAGGTCCGCAATGGGGATGCTCTCCCCCTCCCGGGGGGGCGCTAGCTCTGGGATACGTTCCTGATATTTCTACAGACATTCGGGGACATATCTCAAACTCTTTTAAAGCAATAAAAGAAACAATCGGGGAAAATTTAATTTTTGACTGCAAATGCTCCAAAATGGTTCCCTTAAGGAAACATGGAATCTATACAGAAAGGGCATGGAAACAGTAAGATGAGAAAGAAGTTCATGAAACAAGATCAAAGTTGAAGAAGAAAGTAGTAGGTGTTGAAAAAACAGGACAGCAGTGAGCCGAAAAAAAGTTGGTCCGGAACAAAACAAAAACCTATATTATATAGCAAAAAAAAAAGCCTACCTAACCTATAGCTCGGGCCCTCACATTGTCCCCCTGGAAGCGCTAATTCCCATAGATACAATAGTTGTATCCCCCTGAGGGGTTTCCTGTTGAGAATGTAAAATCAAATGTAGCAAAGAATATTTGTGAATTGAATGAATTTGAGAACCATTTTATTAGCCTAGAGAATGGCTTGCTTACATTGTCAAGGAAGGAATTTAATACAGCTATTTATTATGCATTACTAAAAGCAAAGCCCAAAAAGCAAGTAATTTAAATATATATGTATGAAGATAAGCTCGGCATTGATAGTGATCACAGTTCACTGGATGTTTGTTATTATATACCAGTTGTGAGTCAGGCAGATAGAAAAGATGGACAAAGTGAGTAGCACAAAATTAAACAGCGACATACATGGGATAAATGGAAGAATCTTGTTACAGGCTTTACAAACTAAAGGAAGACAGAGGTGAAGTATGAATTATTTTGAACAATAAGAAAACTACTACACGTATGATGTTGCTCAGCCAGAGTAGTCAACTGGGAGGGTGAAGTGCTTGAGGATTAAGGACTAGCAATGGTCCACAAGAGAAATTAAATAAGAACAAGTAATGTAAAAGAATAGATGGATAAAAAATGCAATACTGGTTTATTATGTACAATAGGATTGTGGAGGATGAATAGCACTAACGTTGTGCACCTGGGCTGAAGTGTAGGGATCTGCAGAAGAAAGGAAAGAAAATAATAATACAAGGCCAGGTCAAAATATGAGAGACTCCATGCTAAAAACATTAGATTCAAGTGTCTTAATAGAGTTAAAGATTAATATCAGTATAAACTATTCAATAATATCAAGAATGAGATGTAAAAAAAATATTTGTTAAAACATGTGAAGTTGCCAGTATAGTATAGATGCTGCAAATGGTTGTCAACCATGTAAAACAAATAGGTGGAATGAATAAATCAATGATAGGTACAAAACCAATAAATTTTTACATGCTTAATTTGCGCTCCAAATAGAACTCATAAGGTATAATTCTATGGAAAGAGATTAAAAAGTTTTTGAAAAAAGTCAAAAAAAGAAAAGTTGCTGAGTGTATGGTCCTGATGAATACTTTGAGCTCCTCAGGTATGGTAGTTTGAGTGTAATTTGCTGGTTGAAGTGTTTGATAAAGGATAGAGAGGAGAATGAGCTATTAGGTTAATAGAATAAATGTAACATTAAATTGTTACACAAAGATATGCCTAGTAAAATTATTGAGAGTGGAAAAATTTATAGAATAATAGACCACTTATTCCTCAAATTCAGTGGTTCTTAACCCCTGGGTCGCGACCCTAAGTTGGGTCGCCTAGGCATTTCATTGGGTCGCTAAGGGTTTGTGTTAACCTATAGCATAGTAAATTTTTTATTGTTATGGAGGTTTGGGTCACAGGAGTTATTTTGGGCAGAGTTTGGGTCACTGATAAAAAAAGGGAAGAACCACTGCTCTAATTGCTATAGCGGGTAAAGTTTTCTCTTGTGCATTAACGTATCCACCGCATTTCTGCGGCTGTTGATGGTTGTTTTGGTTGGGTTGTAGGTAGCAGAATAGGAAAATTGACTTTAACATCTTGAATAAATCTTTATTCTTTCTAATAAATATAAAAAATTTAATTGTACCATAACATTTTACCATGTATGGGAAAAATTATTCTTTGAAAAGGTCATGAAAGAGCTAAAAATGTCATTCATTTATACTGGTACATAAATGTGCAATTTACCTGTTGGTACACATGTGACCCAATATGCAGGGAGCATGTTAAAATAAGGAATAAAATGCCCTGAGATAAAAAGAAAGTAATCGCTGAAAAATGTTTTAATATAGAATAGTATGGCAAGGATAGTTTGGATGTTCTCAGTGTAACTTTTGAAAAAAATGAGGAAAGGAAGGCAAATGGATATTTTGCCTTTTTATATATTAAGAAGGCATGTGATAGAGTAAACCTTTTAATTTTTCAACACTGAAAAAAAGGTGACTAATAAGATAATAGTGTAAATTCTGGTGCTTCTGCATCACAATCCTTAAACAGTCTACAATTTTGGCAATTTAGAAACTGGACTGTAAGGTGTGTGACAGAGTTTCACACTGTTTTCATTAATACTTGGTTTGTACACATAAGAATTAGCTGTTCACTAACAGATGAGTGATTCATGGTGGAGTATATTAGAATAGAATAAATTCTTTGTTTTGTTTATGAAAATTCTTTGTTTTGTTCTGTGTTCAGGAACAGAAAAATAAAAATGCAGGAAAAAAAAAAGTAGACCATACCAGTCCTTTTGGATTCCTCAAAATTAAACTTCAAAAATATAGTTAGAAGCAGAACAGATAAAGCATCCTGAGAATGAATTCATGTTAAACAAATAAATGCATTGACTAAAAATGAAATAAAGCAAATGTAAAAAATGGACTATGAAATGAATATGAATGAAATCAAAATCAAATCATTAACAACAAATTCAAAGTAAACTTGAGAAAAATATTGCAAAAATGGTCTTGAAATCTAGCAAGAAAAAGAAATAAAAGTACCAAATGCCAAAAAAAAAACACCATGCTCAACATAAAGTAAATTTTAGCCTAGAGCAACAGAAAAAATGCTAAACAAAAGCAACCTGTACAATGCAGCAACACTTACCAGATCAACACTTGGTTTTATATGGTGAAAGAGTAGCTCTGCCAAGAAATAATACACTAGTTTTATTGTAAATTTGAGTGACTGAAAATGGAAAAAAGACAGTACATTAGGAAACTATTCTAACACTGAAACACAGCAAAATTAAGAACACATAACAACCAATGAACACTTAATAGCTTGAGGTCATTGCAGCAATTGCAGAGGCAGTAGCCCTTGTAATGCTGCATTATGCCCCTGATCATTATAGATAGAATTATTTGAGGTAAGGTGTGGTTTATATTGTGTTCAGTTGCTTTACACTAGAGTATCATACAAGATTTTCTACCATATATACATTTGTAGTACAGTTGGTACGTACAACTGAATGAAATATATTGCTAGAAATAGTTATGCAATTATGCGTTTTTCTCATTATGGAATCGATTTTGACAAGCATTAAGATAACTTGACTGACTATTAGCAGTTTCATTTCAAAATAACCTTTGTAAATCTTATGTTTTCCTTCCAGGTTTATATATTCATCATAATGTCCTTAGAGTATGAGTATTTTTATGAAGATGAAGTGTACCGTTTTACAAAGAAGGGCCAGCTGCAGCTGGGCATGGTGCTGGAGAATGCTGAACTTGTATCCAGTGATGAGGAAAGTGATATAGAGGAAGAAGATAGAGTGACCAAGGGCAACATTCGAGTGGCTTGGTATCCGAATGGCGAAGAAGTAGTCATCTCTGAGAGAAAAGTGAGTATCTTTGTTCCCCTCACCCCATTTCCATGTTGTTTACCTTATTTAATTTAATGGTCAAATTGTAGTAATGAAAATCTTGGATTTTTTGCCATACACATGCTATTTTTGTTCTATGTTTATTGAAATTGTATGTTTCATGAATTAGAGAATCTACAATGAAGAAAAAATTTTGATTCTCTCTTATTGAAAACAAATGGAGTCTAAGAAGTGACTCCAGCAAAACGAATTCCAAATGGAATATTTTGCTAAACATGAAATCAGTTCAGCAATTTTCATGCTGGTAGGAATTAAAGGTTGGAATTAAGACAAGGAATTCAATTTTATTGTTCTGAACTATTGGCTCACGGAGGAAATTGTGTCAGCTCAAGATTCTGAAGTTGAAATTGAAATAAAACCTATAATAAGGATATTAAATATTATCCAGTAAGCTAATTCTTGCTGCATCAAAAAAAAACAAGTTCAAAAAATTATCTTTTAAATTTAACAATCATAGAAGAACATGTAATTAAGTCAGGAGGAAACAGAAGGATGTAAACAACTTGGATGTCTGAAAAACATGTTTAAGCCCAAAAGAATTTAATCTACTATAAGTAAAGATAGATTGAAAATGAAACACATCTTCAGTTGAAAATGAAACACATCTTCAGTTGAAAATGAAACACATCTTCAGTTGAAAATGAAACACATCTTCAGTTGAAAATGAAACACATCTTCAGTTGAAAATGAAACACATCTTCAGTTGAAAATGAAACATATCTTCAGTTGAAAATGAAACACATCTTCAGGTGAAAATGAAACATATCTTCAGTTGAAAATGAAACACATCTTCAGTTAAAAATGAAACACATCTTCAGTTGAAAATGAAACATATCTTTAGTTGAAAATGAAACACTTATTTGAGCTGATCATATCACGATGACATGTGTAGTAAAAGAATGCTTCAGTCAAATTGACCCGTGTTCTGTAAGCAAAATATACATTTAAAAACTTTTGTTAAAAAGGATATTACTTTCACCAAGATAGTCTACTAGTTTGGCTTCATGAAAATAACAATTTCTTCATAGTTTAAATAAAGCTATAGAAGGCATGAAGTGTAAAAAAGTAAATTCATGTGCAGTTTGCATTTAATAAAAATATTTAACAAGTTTCTTTTCATAAATTAGAAGTGAGGTTTTAAAGTTTGTAATTCACATCCCAAAATTAAAATCAAATGCCAAAATTGTTCGTTAAATTGTAGCAGTCATGCATAAGTGTATCCCTACTCATTTCTCAATGAATATCAATTCAGGGCATAGGTATTAATTTCTCATTGAAGATTGTTTTGGTATCATGGAAGTGCATTAACCCATTTATCCATGGCGTTCTACATGTAGGGTGGCTAACCATGCAAAGTTTTCTGTTGATTAGGAATAATAGAAAATTAAAAAGCAAAGCTTTATTAATTGTAACTCTTTAATTACTGTTCCAATAAATGTTCTAATATAAACAGTATAAATGTTCTAATTGTCTCAATGAAGCCATTTTATTACCTTTTCTATAAAACGAGCCATGATTCAAATCTCCAGCATAAATGGGTTAAAAGTGAGTGTACAATAGGGAGTGTCTTGCATATCAAGTTGATAGTCTTGACAAACCGTTTATTAAATTAATTATGTTTGGTTAGCTCTATATCAAATTTAATTTTTGCAAATCAAGTTGATAATCCTGACAAACCGTTTATTATATTTTTTGGTAGTGTGTGCTGTTAAACTAGATCACATCTCAAGGCGGAAATGTTATTCAATTCATAATTTTGTGTGAAATTTAATGACTTAGTTAACATGGAATGTAAGTAACAAATTCCTTTATTTAAAGAGGTGTTAATGGGTGAAGCTATTATTTATTTCAGAGCAAATAGGAATAGTGCATTGAAGTTGGTTTTGGTAACTGTTTTTTTATTTTCCTCTTCATGACTGTTTCCTGAAAGTTCAATGCCATTCACAGATCAATGTATATCTCTGAGGTATAATATTTCATCCTACCAAAAGTTTCCAATAAAGTTAGAACTGTGAAGAAATGGGGTCTAATAACTAACATAGTTAAGAACTAGTTAATAGAACTAGCAAGAATAATTACTTATGTTGTTATAACACTTGGCGTTGTGATAAAATAACTAACAAATTGAGTGCTTTTCGTTTCATTTGAGAGAATGATCTGTATTTTTTCTTTGAGTTTTATGGTTAGAATGAGGTAAAGAATGGCTGCCTGTAGCTTGTTGACTGAACCTTCTACTTCTCCATTGACTCTGTACAGGTGCACCTGGCTGACCGCTCCCTGATGCCTGGGGATGTTGTGCGGCGCTTGATCAAAGGAAGAGACACACAGCGTGGCTATTGTCGCCAGGTGCGAGTTATGGCTCGTGTGCAGCTTGTCACTGGTGGCCGGCAGGTGATTCCTTGTGTCGACAGCGTGGACCTTGTTCCTATAGAGGTGAGTCACGTTCATGGTCAATTTTTTCAGTTAAGATATCTTCTTGGTTATGCTAAGCTGGCTCAAATCTAAATGCCTAATTAGTAGAAAAGTGAACAATGCAACTTTTTCTGGGAGTGTGTATTTGGTACAATTATATTCACAAATGAGGCTTCTGCTGAATGAAGATTTGTGCTGATCATACAATTTTCCTGAGAGAGTGAAAGTAATGTAAGAAATAAGTGTGTGTAATTCAATAAAGTTGGAAAAAGAAACTTTTTGATAATTTTTAGGAAGAAATTAAATTCGAAAAACCAACAAACTATATACTGGAGTTTCTTGATGACATTGTTTGTTGAGTGAAGGATAGACAATTGAACAACTTCAAGTTTTAATTTCCCTTGTATAGTGAAAGGCCCAACGCATCCTGGAATGGGAAGACAAGATGAAACCAGTCACACATCAAGCTAACCATGAAGATCTTCTATATTTCAGTTATAGGCAAGCTGCTTTGTTCCAAAGCAGGAATCTCCCCCTGCTCACCCAAAAGATATAGAAGGCTTGTACATATAACCCGTCGACACGCCGCCGCCTGACCTCCATTACCCTCATGGGAAAATTTACCAAATGCCACCGAAGTAGCAGAGATGCGCCACGTGTTCTTATCTGAACAATGTTCAGGTTTAATGTCACTCTTTCATAGTACTCGTTAAGATTACGTCTTATTCAAATTTTATTAAATATATGGCAATATGGTCAATATACTCTCATTACTATAAGCTAGTTTATGCACCTATTTGTCATCTTCAAAAGGGACCATAAACAAGAGCCTCCGAGAAGTTTTTAGAAAGAGGAAAATAGTACAAGAAGAAGCTCCACTCTATTATAGTAAGTAGAAAGTTTATTTGTTGAAAATCATGCAAAATAAGCCTGGCTTAATTACAATTAATTAATTAATTAAGGACATTGTCTTGGGATAGAAGATTAAAATTAAGTTGAATCGGCTTTCAAGCAGCCAGTTCATTATCATAAGTTTGAACTTCTAAATCTGCGTTCAGCAGCTGATAGATAATCTGCCTTGCGACCAAAAGGTAATAGTCAAATCGTTTTAATTCTTTTCGGATTTAGTCACAAAGATCTTAATTTGAATGGTTAAAACGGCATTAAGCCAAACTCACAAGCTAAGTAAAGAGTGGAACAAAAGAAGCACACACATACAATAACGTAACTGAACAAAACAAAATCACATTCACACAAACTAAAGCTAAGGATAGCATCCCCCAAACAAACCTTTTTTTTTTAATATTGAACCTAGAGCAATGAAATTTGGTATACTGATAGGAAATGCAATTTGGAATCGTTTATCTTTTATGAAAAATGAGATTTTCTTGAAAAGAAAATGGAAAATCAAAGAAAACAATTTTTTAGGGGGGTTTCCAAAATGATTTTTGTCCAACAGTTTTTGAGCTACAGTAATGATTTTGGTATCATTGGATGCAGAAAGACAAAGGCTTTTAAAGAAGCCAAAATGTATTCCCTAAATTTCCAGGATTAAATAAAAAAATGAAAAAATTTGAGAGCAAACTCTGTTTTTGAAAAATGCAGATATATGACATCATAACTTATGAACAAAAAGTAATTGTGAAACAAATTTTCGCTTCTATAAATGCCCTTGTCTTTTCGCATCCAATGATACTAAAATCATTACTGAACTTGAAAACTGTAGGAAAAGAAGCATTTTGAAACCCCACATTCCGATCCTCTAAAAAAAGGCAAAATAGGTAAACATAAACAAGCTCAATTTTTATTTGTTATTATTTGTGGGGTCAGCTAGGACCATTGAAATCATTCTACAGTAATAAATAGACATAGAAGTTGACATTTCAACGTCGTACCATGAAGAAATAGCCAAGGGGGAGGTGTAACATGATAAAATACCACTTCCCCCTCCCCTCCCCCCATTCTTCAAAATCCCGTAGCGGGCAAACGTTCAAACCTCATTTTTTCACAGGATGTACCTGACCTCTTACACTTCCTATAGCAGCAAAAATCCGTATTTCTGCAGAGGTCTCAACACGCGAGATCCATAAGGGGGACGCTTCCCTTAAAGCAAATAATAGTAAACTGATGAACAGGAACTCAAATGCTTTTAAAATTGCTCTCTATACCCATCTACCGCAGCCTGCGTAAGAACCTCCCATGACACCTTCAATTGCAGGTTCTGCTATCCAAACATTTATGGTTTAAATTTAAAGGTCACGGTCTGTGAAAAATTAAAATTTCTAAAAACTTAAAATACATGAAAAATGATATTTTACAACTCACACAGCCTGTGTGCTTCTTGAGTGATGGTTTTGATATCTTGTGGGACACATTGGACTGGGATAAAGGTGCATACCTGTTTACGAGTGTAGTGCCCTAAGGGGGGTACAAATATTGAATCTATGGAAATAAGTGCTTCCAGGGAGATATATGAGGTCCCAACTTAAAGGTTAGGTAGGCCTTCTTTTTGTTGAAATAGATTAGTTTTTTGTTTTGTTACAAACCTTTTTGGGGTTCACTGCTGTCCTGTTTTTCAGCACCTACTACTTCTTTAACTTCTATCTGGTTTCATGAACTTTTTTCTCAACTCGCTGTTTCTACGTACCTTTTGCATAGGTTCTACATTCTCTCCAGTCCTTGCTAAATGGTGCCTTGCACCTTCCTCTCTTTGGAATGCCTTTGTGACGGTTAGGGAAACTGACGTCTAATCTGGTCTGTCGAGTATAGGACCATTGAAAAACTAGAGAAATAATATGGAGTAAAAATAGAGTTTATAAAATTTTCTAATTTAAATTTACTCATCAAGAAAGATAGATAATGAAGAAGATTAACAACATTTGTCTAATAAATTCAATAAGAAATACATTTCAAGTAACTGAGCTGCTCACCCACTGATCAAAAACTTAAGATCTCTTGCTCAAAAGCTGAAATGTACAAATGGGAATTCATTGATTTTACCTAAGAGGTTGTCTCTCATTACTCTAAAGTCTCACTATTCTCAATACCAGCAAACTATCCTCTTTTGAATGTGCACAGATTGTTGAGCTGCGTAAATAAGGTTTGCCACCATGTGCAATTGCAGCTAAGATTAAGTACACAAAAATTGTGATTTGCAAAGTTCTGAAAGATTTTGACAGTTATGCCATGGCAAAAACTAGTGATAGAATTGAAGCAATATAGAGAACAACCTTCCAGGGAGATTGAAGGACTCCCCAATACCGCTTGAAGGCTCTACCATTGAGCAACAACTAATGAAAAAAGGCCACAAAAAGTCTGCAATTTTGTTTTTTCTTGTCTCTAAGTAGACATTTTTAAGTTAGCCTGGAAGCACTAAACATGGAACCTTGAAAAAAAGAACAGTTTTGTTTCCTGATGAGAAAATCTTTAGCCTAAACAGTCCCAATGCCTTTCATTGTAGATAGCATGAAAAAAAGTTGCTCCCTGAAATGTTCTCTATATGCCAGAGTGTCGGACGTTCCGTCATGGTGTGGGATGCCTTTTTCTCTGTGGTCTTTAAATGGAAATAAAGCCGCAAGTGAGAGGGTAGCACGCCTACCGAGCACTCGGCCTAACCTTCCTCAGAGTCGTCCTCAGGTGGAGAACGGTGCCAAAAGAACGACGCTCTCCACAACTATACGACCTTTCTTTGTTGCAGCCCTACTCCTTCCGATCAGGAGCAAAAAAATCACTCCACAAGTCGCTGAGCACTCTATCACTCAAACAACTCCAGTTGCCTTGCAACTACGCAGCTCTATTACTGCCGCACTGTACAACTCCAGTTGCCTTGCAATAACGCAGTCCTATCGCTGCCTCACTGTATACACAAGGACTCACTTCTAATGCCAAGAATGCAAGCTTCGTCCTCGCGCTACCGCTGCTGTAATCACACTGCTGCAACGCTGGCAGCCGTCTGCCGACCGCCAGCAAGATGGCTGTCTCACTCAGCCGGTGCGCACATCTTCGCAGCGCCTCTTGCGGCGGCAGACACCACATTCTCCTTAGGCGCAATTTAACTTCGAGATGTGCAGAGATGTCAATTAGTGTGATTATGTCGACTTGTTGCGTAGAGCCATTGTTATGACAAAGAGCCATTGTCTGTGTGGTGATAGTGGATGGTTCTGCCAGCAGGATGATGCTGCTATTTATAATACCTGCCTGCCAAAAACTTTCCTGTATGAGGAAAATGTCCTGCATTTTAATTATCCTGCCCCTTCTCCTGGTATGAATCTGACCAAGAATTTTTGGATATGGATGGTAAAGAATGTCTACAGGAATGGACAACAATTTAGCACAACAATTTCTGTGATTACACACTGATAGGTGTATCTTTTCTCTAGCCCCTTTTGGAAACCCTCATTTTGTGCATGCCACAAAATATTTTTAAGGTAGTAAGAATAGAGCCATGACTTGTTACTATGACTTTATTTATAATTTTCAAATTCATTGTAAAATTTGAGTTTTTTCGTTATGTGATCAATGACTACTTGAAATATGGTTGTCTAACAAATTGATTTGACAGAAATATTTTTTCTACCATTCATCTTAACAAGTTAGTAAACTTTTCTTGGAAAACTTGAATTCTATACACGGAAGAAAGTATTTTTTTCAGTTTTCAGCTGATTCTAAATGTATGATTAGTACAGTCATACCTGAACATACGATTGCTTTAGCATCCGATTTTTTTAACATACGACCTGAATTCAATCAAATTATCGGCTCTACACCCGATAAAAATTCAATAAGTGACGTTGAAGTTTCATGGTTAAGCCCGCTATGCAGCAATACTCCGAGAGGACCAAAAGGTTGGTTCACAGTTGCGCATTGTTTCCCAACAATCTCGGATGATCGGCTCTTCTTAGTGATAATTAGTGTTATTTTTTCATTCTTTTTCATTATTCCTTTATCATGGGTCTCAAGAAGGCTAGTGTGAGTGGTGGTAGAAGTGGTTAAAAAAATGGAAAAAGAGAATGCTTCCACTTGAATTAAAGTAAGAAATTGTTGAAAACCATGAACGTGGAGTGCGTGTGAGCGATGTGACTAAGCAAAATGGCCACAACATGTCTACAATCTTGGCAATTTATAAAGCAAAATGCAGGTAAATTTTTGGGCTGTGGAATGAATTAAATGGTTTTACATGTATTCCTATGGGAATACTTGATCCAACATACAAATAATTCAAGATACGATGTAGGTCCCGGAACAAATTAAATTCATATGTCAAGGATTACTGTATGTTGAAAGGGTGAATATTGGAAGGTGTGCTTAAATGGTAGTTTCATGCAACAAGACATGAGCAATGAGAAGCACACAGAAATTTAAATCGTTTGAACTGAATAAAATACACTGTTGAATGTGCAGGGACAAAAATATACAAAGGAAAAAACTTTCAATAAGTTTATTTAAGGGCAGGTACATTTACCAAGGTAGGGGTTGGCTATGCCTCAATGAAAGCCTCAATGAATTAAACTTAATGGAGGGATTTGATGAACCCTTATGGAAGTTACCTTAAAGCAATATTTGAAAAGGGAGAGTGCAGAAACTTAGGTCATTTTTGAAATAGCTTTCCTACTCTAGTTTTTTCATTAAATAAAGCATATCTACCAAGGAAGTGAGAAAAGATGGTTGCGTGCTGCCTAGTAAGAAAAAGTTAAGCGTACATTATTTCAAAGAACGAAGTTATGTGTGGAGTAGTGGTATTATTTTGACATTTAAGGTAATTATTCACAAATATCAGTGTATTTGAATTTCAGTGTATTAGTCATTTGAATGAGCTAAATTATCACAGCATACGTTACGGTGGCTGCAGGGACACAAAATGCAGCCTATGGATTGTAACCTCAGCATTAATTGAATGTAAATGTTTGTGTCCATTGCAGGAATTTGCAACAGACATGGCTATCTCGCTGGACTCATGGGTGGGAATGATCCACATGATCAAGAGTCGCCTGCTGCTGTCCCTCAAGGATGGGTCCTCGTGCTACATGTCTGACCTTGTCGCTGGCGAGCTCGCTGACACCAGGGACTCTAGAGACAAGGTCAGCTTGGGGGGGCTGTGGGGGCTGCTGCAGCATGAGGTCTGCCGCCATGTATCGCCTACTCAGGTGCAGTTTGACGTGTACAAATTGAATGTTTATTGCTAAATTGCATGTATGGAAATAAGGAATGTCCATAAGTAACCTACCTAAACTCCTTGCTCTAGTACTAGTGTAGCAAATTAGTTCACTACGTGTTTGTACCTTGAGGGTACCGCTGTTGTAGTGAAAATATTTCACTACGTGTTTTGTACCTTGAGGGTACCGCTGTTATGTACATAGAGCTCCGTCCTGCGACTGCCTGGCTTGGGCCATTCTGAAGCCAAAGTTCGCGGTTGCACGACAGTAGCGAGTCAGTTGCGTTAGGACCGTCGTACAGTGCACTTGTCTACAAGCAAGCTAAATAAAGCTTCTTGCCTGATGCTTGTGAGTCCTAGACCGTGCTTGGTGAATCCTACGTCCTCTTTTACTATTGTGTTTTAGTTGCCGCTTGCTTTTGCGGGGTGTTGTAGTCGGCGGGAAATTTACGATCTCGTATAGAGAGACGGCTCCCGCAAGACCCGCCCTGACTCTGTATGTATTCTTTTGTCTTACTTATCGCCTTTTAAATATACTTGTTGTTACTTATCCGTGCCGTAACTTAATCTAGCATCCGGGCCTAGCTATTTAGCCGGAGTAGCTAACCTCTGCCTGGTCGGCATCCTGACAAGTTGGCTTCCTAGTGGTGAAACAATTAACCGGCTGGTTTCGCTACACTGTTATGTACATAGAGCTCCGTCCTGCGACTGCCTGGCTTGGGCCATTCTGAAGCCGAAGTTTGCGGTTGCACGACAGTAGCGAGTCAGTTGCGTTAGGACCTTCGTACAGTGCACTTGTCTACGAGCAAGCTAAATAAAGCTTCTTGCCTGATGCTTGTGAGTCCTAGACCGTGCTTGGTGAATCCTACGTCCTCTTTTACTATTGTGTTTTAGTTGTCGCTTGCTTTTGCGGGGTGTTGTAGTTGGCGGGAGATTTACGATCTCGTGTAGAGAGACGGCTCCCGCAAGACACGCCCTGAGCCCGTATATGTTCCATTTTCTTACTCATCGTCTTTTAAATTTAATTGTTATTTGCCTGTCCAGACCACAACTTAACCTAGTATCTGGTCCTAGCTATTTAGCCGGAGTAGCTAACCCTGCCTGGTCGGCATCCTGACAAGTCGGCTTTCTAGTGGTGAAACAATTAGCCGGCTGGTTTCACTACACTAGCTTGAGGTAAATCTCGTGCTACAGTGTGGCAAACCTCACGCTATAGCAGCACCCTGCTGTGTGCATCTGCATTGCTGTTTTTTTCCCCTCAGGCGGATACAATTATTGTATCTATGGGAATTGGCGCTCCCAGGGGAAAATGTGAGGGCCCGAGCTGAAGGTTAGGGAGGCTTTCTTTGTGTTTAAATCAAATGCTTTTGATAGGTTAAGGACCACCTATTTTTGGTTAACTGCTGTCCTGTTTTCAGCACCTACTAATTTCTTCTTCAACTTTGATTTTATACTATGAACATCTTACTCAACTTACTGTTTCTATGCCCTTTCTGCATAGATCTGCATTCCCTTAACTCCATACTCAATGGTGCCTTCGTTCTTCCTCTCTTTGGATTGCATTTGTTGCAAATAGGGAGGCTTAAACTAACTAGTAATCTAATGTAATCATTGTTTTTTTCACAAAATTCACTGTTGCGAGAAGGAAATGAAAGTGCTTCCTTGGATGTAGAAAGCTTGTTTGAAATTAAAAATTTATGTTGGAAGATGGGCAAGCAGAGTTATGAGTCACAGCAGCGCTGAGTTACAGCTGACCTTGTGGCAAAAGATCTTGATTTTTGCTCGCTGCCATTTTACTTTGTAGTCTCATCAAAAAGGTTAAGGCTTTAGGCTGTCTTCTCTTGGTTGTTGATGGATCACCAAAACTTTATTTAATCTCTGTGTGTGCCAGTAGCAGTTAATTCGATGTTAGTTTAATGAAATTGAGTTCAATTAATTATTGCCTAAGTTGGGCTGCAACTCAGATTCAGCTTCAGTATCTATATTTTTATTTTGTTACCCTCAAGATCATTCATTTATCTTTCTCTCATGAAAATGCCTGGAAAGAAATTTCCACACATTCGTTCTCCACAAAGTTTAGAGAAACAGAAGCAAGGTATGACAATTTCTTATTTTTGCATTTGTTTAAACTTCAATTAAACACAACTGAACGCAATTAAATGTCGAGTAGAACACTAACATTAAAGTGTTTTTTTTAGAGAGGTATTTTTTCAAAGCCTTTTCGTTCACGTAACGGTTAAAAGTGAAGGATGGTTAAAAGAGGACAGTGGATGGCGTGGGCGAAAATCGTCAGCAGGCTCCAGAGCAAGCAGTCCAAGGAACAAACTAGGGTTGCTGACAAGTACGATTGCAACTAAACCCAGTCACGGCCAGCTTCCAAGTCCAAGTCTCCAAATAGTAATAAGGCTCGGTCCTGCAACAGTCATGAGCGGCCGAAGTTAGGGCAAGCAACGGCGAGGCTCAATGAAGGGATGAACAAACCCAGGAGTTGCATCACGTAAGCACCTCTCACCCCAGTGATAACATTACTGAACAATCCCAGGAGTTGCATCACGTCAGCACCTCCGTCCCACGTTACCCACTTCGACTACCATGAAATAAAATAACTAAGTAAAGGTAAAATTAACATACAACAGTTCTCGAATTTTTAAGGGACACATATTCACCGCAAAACCCTACCGAATCTCCATATCCGGAAAGAACGATACCTTAGCGCAACTCAGAGCTTTAAACTGGAACAGCAGGAACACGACTGCAAAAATGCCAACCCCAGCTGAACCATCCTCCTGAGTATACTGAGAAAAATGTACAATCATAGATCAGTATGGAAATTACTGACTTAACAATAGCAATATCTCACTATGAAACCATAGTTAAACCATTACTAGAAAACCACAACCCTAAGTTTTTATGCACTCAGTGTTGATATGTTCAGCCGGAAGGTTAATTAAGGAAGTTACAGGAAATCAGAGTAGCCAAGTGCTTCAGCCTTAAAAATAGTAAGAGTAGTTAGAGGTTTCAATATGCAAGAAAGAAGAAGTAAGTTTGATGCTCGTTCTGATCCAGGCTTCTTAACCCATCAAGTAGGCAAATGACTTTGGTATTAACAGTCCAACGCACTTTTCAAATGTTAATTTGTTTAGAGAAAATTTTTTAAAAATTAATTCATTGTTTGAAGCAATGTAGAAAACTAACATAGAATACAACAAAAAACAATGAAGTAAAATGCACAGGCGCAGCAAACAAATAAGGGACACAGCATCGCAAAAACCACATTGCCTCAACATGACCCGACACTGCCGCACGCCACTATCCATCCCTGTAGACATCAGAACAAGTAACAAAATATAAAGGCCAAGCCATACGTTTTATTTTGAAATGATGCAATATGGGAATGCTTAAATTCCACTCTACCATGGAAGTCTACGTCTTCACGACCTCACCTGCAACCCTACCAAAACATCTGAACAACGACCAGCGAGCTGCGACATGACACCCACACGGAAGAGCTGGGAGAACAGCGCCACCTCAGAGACGCTCGAGCGGTGGTAGGGAAATTTTTTCCACAAATGCATTTTGTCTTTTGGTTTATCAAGGATGGGTGATTTCAATTCTTGAAACCAATATGGCAAGGTGAATATAGTTATGAGTTCGTTTTTTATTGCATCTGTGTAAGTCAATTGAGTACCAATTTGTTTCTTCTTAAATAAAAGCGTTTCCAATTGCTTGAAGCCTTTGGACAATCAAAAAGTAATGCTTATTTCAAATGCCTTCGTTAAGTGTAAACTGCTGACCAATATATAATTCTGAGTTTGCCAAATTAAGAAAGAAAAGAAAGCTAAAGAACTCTTGCCAAAGAACTCTTGGTAGAAAAACTATTGGTGAGTGCCTCGTGATACTAATTGAGCGCGAGCATGTGTTCACGTCTTCAACTGAACCTGGTGTGTTTTCCTGGTCTTCCAGCCTTGATTGAGGTATTTTTCTACTGTTGTCTACATTTCTAACTTCAAATCTCAGTGTGAGAACGCATTACGTCAAGTAACAAGGAGCTAGTAAAGTAAATATTGTTACCCAGATGTTAGCTTTTCTCTAACAGTGTAACCCATTACGTGTTAGGAACTTTATAATTTACCCATGATGATTGCAAGCAAGATTTTTAGAAAGTTTCTAGGGTATTGGCCAATACCTAACAGTTGGCCTATTTCAGGAGTGCGAGTTTCATCGCTACGAGTTCTACCCTGGCCAAGTGCTGGTAGGCGCGACAAAGCCCTTCGAGACGGTGCAGTGGGTGCACTGCTCCGAGGCCATGAAGGCAAAGCTGCAGGCCTCTGAAGTGTACAAGCTGCGCGCCAAGACGCGCGCTACTGTACAGAAGGTCGAGGTGAGCTCACCATTGTCATCGTTATTGTGACTGCACTACCCACATATGTGAATCAGTGCTCCCAGGGGAATATGTGAGGTCCCGATCTAAAGGTAAGGTGGTAGGTTTTCCTTCTGTTAAAAAGAATATTTTTTTTGTTTTGTTACAAACCTTTTTCCTCGGTTTACTACTGTTTCCTGTTTTTCACGTACTACTACTTTCTCCATCAACTTTTATCTTGTTTCATATACTGCTTTTCAAACTTCATGTTTCTTTGAGTATAGATTCTGCATTCCCTAAAGTCCATGCTGAATGGTGCCTTCCTTCTCTATGGAATGCCTTTGTTGCGGTTAGGGATGCTTAAACTAGCATCTAATCTAATCAGTGACTGCACTACCTACTGCGTTCGATCAGAGCTACAGAGTTAGACTTTATAGGGGATGAAATTTGTCATCTTTGCATTTTAAATTCTAACTTTTGCTTTTGTTGTAGCCAAAATTTCTCAATTGAGCTTTTTAAAGTAAAGTTTTTTATTTTTTTGTTGTGAAAGTTAAAAATTTAGCGTGTTCAAATTTAATTTGAAGTTTTTCTTTCTAATTTGACCTTCCCAATTCATTTTTTGTCTTTTTCTTGCAAAGTATGTCAAAAGAAATTTTGAAACAGAATATTATGAATATTTGGCCATTTTCTTGCCTAATTTACTTGTTTAAAATTATCAACTCAAATTTTCATCCTTTTTTGGCTAAAATTTTCTAAATTTGGTTTATTACCTCAATCGAAAAGATATTCTTTTAAAAATGGGTTGAATATTCCTGCCCTCCAGGGCTGTCAGATACTGAGTAGTTTTATGCTTAAATTACAAAATTTTTACATTCCATTTGGGAAAGAATTGGAGAATTTTGATCAAAAAATAAATCCTGCAAACTTGCGTCTTTTGTTTTTCATTTAATTGGCTGTATTTGAAATAATGAATTTTTTTTTCACTGGTACAGCTCCAACATTTTAACGTCAATGTTTCTGTATTCATTTAACCATTATCACTACCGCTGTCATTAGACCGGCACGGTTATAAGAAAGGAACTCTCACCTGGTAGTGAACTTCAAAGGACACATTGAGAAGCGAATTTTGCGAGAAATACGATACATGATGGCAATTTTCGGTAAAAGACCGTACAGTCGTTAGTATGGCGTTAAAGAGTTGAGGGCTGGTAGTGTTGCAAGAGAAGTCATTGATAGTGACTCAGGTAAAGGTGGCATGCCAGATGTAAAGGAACAACACTTCACTGGTACTGCAACGTCTTTTCACCAAAATCTATGATTTCGTCAAGATTTTGAACCGAGTCAAACTTTTCCGCCGGGCATGTATAATTTTAGCCATGCTGTGCATTGGCTATACTGGGGCGGCGATAATCGTACATGCCTTGTCAGAAAGTTTGACTTGGTGTGAAGGTGCATAGTAAGGAACACATCAATAGTTAGATGTGCAATGGCAGCTTTTAATCCATCATGTTAGTGAGACCTGCAGATGTAGCCTTTAACAAACATGGTACTTAGTGGGCCGGCAGATGTGACCAACCAAATGGTACGGGGATATGCGGGTGTAGCCTTTACCCAGCGTGCTAGTGCCATACACGAGTGTGAATTTTTATCCTACATGGTAGTGGGATAAATGAGTGTAACCTTTTATCAAAAATAGAAGTGGGATATACAAAAGTACCTTACACTCTACACGACACTGTATGTATAGGTGTTGCCTTTTACCTAATATTGTTGTGGGCTGTGCAGGTGCAGCAGCTGGGAGTGAGGTGGCTGTGCCGGGCCTACTCTACTGACGCCACCGCAGAAGCCCTGCCTCCCAAGTACCTCGTGTCCGGTGACGCCCTGTCTAGGTAATCCTCCTGACCAAACATTGTTTCAGAAATTTGTACACCATTGAAAACTTCACTTGAAATCTTACGGTATCTGACGGGATGTAACCCTTAGACCGCGATTGGGGAAACTGAAGATCAAGATTCAACTCTAATTTCAAGTAAATTGTTGTAGTAAGCAATTTTGAAAATAGCAAACATTAAGTGGATCATGCTTTCATTTAGCTTCAATTAAGTATTGATGAAAGTTGAGTGTGACCAGTGGTCGGTCAATAAAATTGTGAAAATCTTCTCCGTGGCACACGAGATGCGGTCAGAGTGTTCAATAAATGCCTTCAGACAGTTGGTTCGAAGTGTATAAAGTTGATTCGAAGTGTAAACGACAAGAGTATAAATGAAACGTGCATAATCTCTTTTCCTCCAGTTCCTGAATTTTACATTGTTTCATTTTCAAGTAAATAACCAAGTATTATACGATGATCTATATTTTTTTAGGATCAAAACTTGCATTTTCAACGACGTGAACTAAAATTTGAGGATGATTTTTCTCGTTTGATGCTTTAGTTTTGTGTGTAAGGGAGAAGCTCAGTACCTGGAAATATTAATCTTGTATATTTTTCATTTCATCATTAGCATGACATTTATATGTTCAGAGGCAAAAGTCAGATCATTTTATGGTACGATCACCTAAGTATAATGAACATAATAAGAGCCGTAGTCCGTCCTTGCGTTACCTCATTTGAGCGTAATAAGGTCAGGTCCGTAGCACTAATACACGATTCAATTTTTTGTGTCTGTGTGCGGTAACACCAAGGGACATATGAAACGCGCGTCCTGTCGTTATTTAGAATTTTGAATGATCCACGTGTTTTAATCGAGCATCACCGTAGCCAATGACGGCAGTTTTCGGTTGCCATGTGCACAAGCCTGTAGTTCTTTTTTTTATCTCTGACCATAGAATATGCTGAAGCTGAAATGAACCTTTGGAAAGTGGAATGCTGCGACTTCTGCTTCAGTAGCTTTTGGTTAGAGCAATGATAAATGGCTTTAGTTGAAGACAGATGCAAATGTAGTGTGCTTATGCGTACTTTTTGGTGAATGCACCTTGTGACTGAATGATTTTGCACTGCAGATAGCGGGCGCGGTCTCACGCTGCAATAAGTGATGAAGTGTTGCGTTTGCTTTTATGATTTTTCTACTGTTTTGGTTTGTCTTGGGTTTTGGTTTCCCTGTGGTTTTATTTGTCTGCTATTTCGATTTCTCTGTGGTTTCATTTGTCTGCTATTTCGATTTCTCTGTGGTTTTATTTGTCTGCTTTTTTAGATTTGTCTGCTGTTTCGATTAATCTGCTGTTATAAATAGTCGTGATTTAAGGTAAAGAAGGTTGATGTGAAGTGTAGTGATAAGAAAGACTGAAACCTACAAAATATAGGGATTTGAAAGGGTGTGAGTGAGGTGGGCTCGTGAAACTTGAAGTTTGTGTTTCTTCATTAGAGATGCATGACTCATTTTAAGGACAACATGAAAGAACGCAATGAAAGGTTGAGGTTATTTCGTTGAGTGAACGGGGAAACCAAGAGAACGAGAAGAAAGCTAGGAGCAAGTCATTAGTGGAAGGTAAAGCACATGACAGTGCTTTTTTCTGAATTTAGTAGCTGCGAACAAGAAAAGTGTGAACGAAACGAATGTGGAAGCATCAAGTGTAAGCGAGAAGAGGCTTTGACCATGGGTAAAAAAGTTGGTCTTACATAAATGTATATAAACCGAGCAATGAATGTTAGACATGAGAGGAAGGGAAGTGTGCAAACATTTTGATTTGAGGTAAGAATATGTGATGATGGCATGTTGAAGAATACAAGTATGTGAGCGTATAAATGCGCACCAGTATGAGAGGTAAAAGAGTGAAAGATGTTTTGTGTACATGCTGAGAAGGTGTTACATGGCATGACCAGAGGGGTATGATCATAGTGAAAGGATGTGAAAATGAGTTTCTTGAAAATGAGAAGGAACGTACGAGGAATGCGATTTTGGAAGTAGTTCAATGTCCGCGGCGTAAGAATGGAAGAGTAACGATAAGGTGAGTGGGTTCGTTTGTAATTAAATGCGCAGTAGCATCAGGGTTACGGAGTTGGGAGTCGCAAAATTTTAAAAAGGTGGAGTCGGACTCGCAAATGTATCCCTCCGACGCGACCCTGAGCAGGATGAGAAGGTTCTAAGTTTGAAAGTAAAGAGCGTTAGGAAACATAAAACTTGCGCTAGCTTCCTTGGTATATTCACACATTTGACATTAGTCCACCTTCCAAGAAAAGTGAGGCTAAGCTCTCGAAGAGATACTAGACAGATTAGGATCCCCCAATTTGTCAGAGAAGAAGGAGTGTCGAATAAAAGTGAATGGATGTAGTGGCAGCGTGCTCTTTCCAATTGGAAAGAGCATGTGTTGAGAATGATTCTGAATATGACGATATTTGATACTGAAATTCAAGAAACTGCAAGTGCCGTGTCGCTGGGTGTATTTTCAATAATTCATTTTCAGATGTAGGGCTCTAGGGGCGGGAAAGGTTCGTGAGAATCAAGAGAGCTGTGCTATTGCATGGAGTAAAAGTATCCGGGATTCCTTGAAGGAAGTTCAACGTATAACGAACAAGTGCAGTAAGCAGAAGTGGTCCCCTCTGGAGGCATTAGAAAGACAGTAGGTTTAGGTTAGTTAGTTTTGTCTATCCTGTAAAGACGGGTACCCCCAAGGGTGATACTGTTAGGCTACCTTAGCCTTGGATAGGCCTTTGAGACTTCTGGTTTCCGTGCCCACTGTGTTTTTTTAGTTGTCTTGCCTTCTTTGCTATCTCCCCTTTGTCTTTTAATCCTTTTTTTTCTTAAATTTTCTGTTCCTATGCACAGAATAGCCTGTATGAGAAAACACTTTGTGCATAATTCTCCGTTTACTACATTCCGTACTAAATGGCCTCTTCTCTTTGCTCTGTTGAGATCACATTTGTTTGTGGCTAGGGAATCTTAAACTAATACAATAACCTTAAGGCTCATTAGTTTTCTCATTAAACTTATTACAAGAATGTCAAGTGGCACCTAAACTTTTGATTCAAAATTGCTTTGAATTTTTCTGTTAAACTAATAAAATGCGATTTTGTAATCGTTTTATTTCCAACGTTGATCTCTGCGCAGAGTTCGAATCCTGAACGTATTCGAGCCGTGCACGCTGCAGCTCGGTGACCGCAACTACTACACTGTCCGACACAGCGACGCCTTCATCTCCCGCTCCCAGTGGCAGGCCGTCATCAGCTCCTGTGTCAAAACTAACAAAGCCGTTCCTGGTGAGTGCAGGCTACCTGCAAACTTGTGTCTCTGCTTCATTCGGATATGAGTTGGGCGTTCTGTCTTGTTTTGTCTTGAATTAACGCATATTATCTTGCTTTATCTTGACATAACTCCGCAGTCTAACTTTTTTGCCGCCTGCATGCATATTTTTTTGCCGCTTAAGCAAATTAAGCGAATGAATTGCTCATTTGGCGAAAAACATGCATGCAGACGGCGAAAAAGTTAGACTGGATCATCGTGTTTTATCCCACCTCAGGGGGATACAACTATTGTATCTATGAAAATTAGCACTCCCACGGAGAAAATGTGTGAGGGCCTTAGGTGAGAGTAAGACGGGCCTTCTTTTTGTTGAAATAAAATGTTGTGTTAAAGGACCACCTTTTTTCGGTTCACTGCCATTCTTTTTTCAACGCCTACTACTTCTTCTTCAACTTTTATCTTGTTTCATGAACTTCTTTCTCAACTTACTGTTTCTGTATCCATTCTGCATAGATTCCTCATTCCCTTATCTCCCACTAAATAGTGCCTTCATCCTTCCTCTCTTCGAAACGCTCTTTTTTTAGTGGTTAGTAAGGCTTAAACTAACATATAATCTATCATGTTTTATCTTGTACAAACTCATCTAATCTTGTTTAATCTTGAACTATCTCATCTAATCTTGTTTAATGTTGAACTAACTCATTTAATCTTGTTTGATCTTGAACTAACTCACCTAATCTCGTTCGTTTATCCTTAGATTTTACCACTGAAACACATCCAGTTATTTTGTTCATTTTTTCTTGTAAGTGCAGTTGTAAAAACAACTTTTGCTTAATTTTCCCTCACTTTTTATTTAAACTTTTATTCTGGAAGCGCCATTGTGGGTAAAAACGAGTTGACTCTTCTTACAGAGCAGATGTTTGGCTCATCAGAAGACCTTTCTATCAGCGAGACTAAACGAGTAAATGGGTCTGTAGCTGGTTTTTATTTCTGACGCGTATACTCTTCTTCGACTGGAAAAATGAATATCGTGTGAAAACGTATGTGCTCATTTCTTCAGGAGAACATGCTGGCTGTTAATTCATTGCCTTGAATATGAGTAGTGTTCCTCGAAATCTGGGTTTCTCTTTCATTTGTTACAAAAATCCTGAACTTTAAGATTTGTTTCAATCTACTGCATTACTGAGATCAGTCTTGCATGCTTCTTTACTTTTTTCCATCATTTTAATTCCCCCTTCATGCCTCCTGCAGCAATGCACAATTTTTTCTGCCCTGAAGATCTCACGTCGTATTTACGCACACGTCAATTTCTCTAAAATTCCATTTTTAAATGTCTGTTTGTTTTGGTCTAGGTTTATTGCATCATCTTTGAATATTTTTCGTTAATCATGTTTGTAAGCACAGTTATCTATTCAACCTAAATTCACGATTGGTGTTCGTATCATCAGTAAAATAAGTAATAGAACACCACATTACCGTAACTTTGCTGCGTTGAGTTGAAAGCATTTACCCAAAATTTGGACATTTACTCTCCTGCAGTTGCATTCGTGTGGGCATCAAGATTGTCAAATGAAAATGAACGGATGTTGTGGTAGTGTGGTGTAACAAAATAATTGACGTGAAATCTCACATCCATTCGTTTCAAATGTAAACAAATTTCTTCCTTAAAGTGCGGCTCATATTCACTGCCTTATTGGCCCTACAATTCTAACTTATGTATTGTTGTAGTCATTTCCACCAAATAGACAGTGTAAACTACACCAGCCCCTTTCTTTTTCTTCTGTACTCTATATGGTTCTAGCCAATGAAACATGCCGTCCCTGTCCTGATACTCTTCATCACTCTACTATTGCATTCAGTCAGTGGCATGTGATAGACTCACTCTTTACTTAATCACTGACGTAAATTAGACTTACTTTGCATTCAATCAGTGGCATGCAATAGACTTACTCTTTGCTTGTTCAAAGGCATACATTAAATTTGCAGTTCATTTAGCCAAAAGCATACTTCACGCAGCTAATTTCAAACGAGGCATTAATACTCAAGTCAGGCACTGGAATGCTGTATGCTTATGCCTGGTGTATTGATGCCTTATTGGCAACTTTTGCACTATTATTTTGAAGATACAAATACCTAATACGTATCTATAAACCTGCGTTGTGCAAAAAAAAAGAAGCACATAATTCTCGCAAACCTAATTATGGGAACTCATCAGACTTAAGCTTGGTACCTAATGAGATTTACTGTATCAGTGCAGAAATCCATGTTGTCGCAATGTGTATCTTGTTTTACATTTGATTTGTAGTGTTTTGTTCTGACAGTTACTCTCAGCTGAAGAAAATGGCCTAAATTTTTAAATAAAAGGTTTTCATTCAAGGATCCTTTGTCTTTGTATTAGGATTTAATAGTTTTTCCCCAAACATGCATGACGGGAAAGCAAGTGATATAAAAGAAATAAGTTAAGTAATATCACTGTGCGGCTCTTGTGTCCTGAGAGGTGGTAAAAGTATCCTGCTGAAGTTGAAAATCGAAAAGCGTTTACGGCCTTGAAATTTATTTTTTCAGACGTATGTGACAAAAGTCAGTGAGTAATCATTTTTACTTGGACGGAACACTAACCTAGTGCAGATCTTGTCCACAGGAGAAGTTATGAATAACCTTATGCTTTTTTTTTATCATAGTTTGAACGAATTTGCCTGACTTTCCTAATTTTGCCCACTCCCATTTAGAAGGGTGTCAAATTTATCATGAGACACAAACGCTACATACCGTGCAGCAGTTTGAGATTAATTCCATTACTTATGAATGATATTCTCTATGCCGCCCAGAACTGCTGACCATACCGCACCAAGAGAAGAAAGAACGAGAGTGCCTTGGCGACCTGCGCAAGAACGGCTTCACCGAGGTGCTAGATTACGAAGGAGGCTGGAGTGCTGGCGACAACGATGAGAAACGCGGAGCTTGTAATAATGTCCACGGAGGTGTTGCTGCTGTTGCAGAGGAACCGAATGCTAAAATTCCCGAGAAATCAGTGCACCAATGCAAGGAGGATAATAGGGTGTCGTTTTCAAGTGATGCCAGTGCAGCATGTAGACATGATGATAGTCAAAGTGAGGAGAACGAAACCAATAGTGATGCTGTAGCTGGAAGTGATGACTGCAAGTCACTGCTGCATTCTACGCTAGGAAAAGTGGGTGTCACCTCAACAGGAGATGATGCTATTTGTCGAGACCTGCTGACAGATGCTGATGGAGCCATCAAAGTTAACGCTTGCGCTGGTGATGCGAGTGACAATGTGGGTAAGGGATTTTACTATTGTCTTGTTTTCATCTGTTACGCGATTTGCTTTAACCTATCCTACAGGTGCAGCAATTGAGGAATGACTATTTTATTGAAATATTTTCATTCAAACTTTTATGACTAAGTCACCAAGTATTGTGCTCAATGCTCAGTCGCTTGCCTCAGAAGTCCCATTGATTTAATGTCCTCTGCGAATTAGTGCATCTTCAATTCTTTACCATTATTTACTGTCTGTAAAATGAGACTCAATAACCATTGTTCTTGTATTCTCTCATTGGAGGTATACAAATATTGTATCTATGGGAATTAGCACTCCCGAAGGAAAAATGTGTGATCCCAAGCCAAGAGTTAGGTAGGACTCCTTTTTGTTGAAGTAGAATAGCTTTTTATTTTGTTCAGGACCATCTTAATTGTTTGGTTCACTAATTTTTCATTACTTGACTTTCTTCAACACCTTTTAGCTCGCTTCGAAACATTGCTTCTCAACTGTATGCTTCTGTACCCTGGGAATCTTGTGAAAGAACACACCTTGTACATAGGTTCCATGTTCCTTTAACTGTGTACTAAACGAGGCGTTCAAACTTCCTCTATTAGGAACACCTTTTTTTTTTGGTGAAGAAGGCTGAAACTAACTTGAAATTTAATCTGTTCTCATGCTCGACGTATCATATGCCACTGTGCTGAATTTAAGTATTTGAATGTTCATCAATCTAGTTCAAAGCGAAGCGGATATAGTAGGGTTGAAAAATTAAGTTAGGTAGTCGATCTCAGTTTTCAGTTTGCGGAAAACTGAATTTTACATAAAACTTTTGCTTTGGCGTCATGAGAGAGCATTCATGAATGTAACTGTGATGTATTAGAATGATTATCTACGTTGACTTACTATAGTGTGTGCTATCTTAGGAAACATAATGCTTGAAAATAACCATTGCATTCAGAAAACATTTACATGTACCATTATTTACAAGTTGACCTGAGTGTGAATCATTTTCAAACGTGTGTGTTACTTAGCGTACCGTATCGAGAGATGCTTATGTATTCACCTTTGGCCCATATTTTGGTTCATGCCCTGTAAAAATTGCTACCAGCATCTGCCCGAGTCAACGCAGTAACATTTGAATGAAGGGAGCTTGCTGTAGCATCTTGAATAGTGGCCGAGGCTGCCGTGTGACTGCGTTGAACTGCGCCACTTCATGCGGTGTATTGGAGCTACTGCGGTCATGTGGACAGTGTTGCGCAGCGCCGGCGCTGCGGCCGAGATTGCGATTTTTAATAGGGTAGCAAATGTTTTGATCCAGATCTTACATTATGATCCATGATGGTAAAACACTCGGTGAACTCTTTCATTTTGTGGCCTCGTGCTCATTGACAAAAGGCCTAAGATATGAAGGATTTCCTTCTTCATCTCCTTTCAAAAAAAAGCTATTTTACTGATGTGTTCAATGTGTGAACTCATTTCAGTTTTGCTCTTTCTATGCGCAGTGTGTGAGGACAACCTTGTGCTTAAATTAGCTCCCTTAGTTTCGTACTAGATGGTTCATTCCTCTTTTATCTCATGAGAACACCTTTGTTGTAGTTAGGAAAGCTTAAACGCGTTTAAAATCTAAACTTTGTATTTTATACTTATTCTAATAAACTTTTCGCTTCAGTACTTGTGATGCAGATATTGGGCTTGAGAAATTTCTTAGTTTTCTTTTAAGGGTTCTTTTTTCCTTACATGGTACTAAAATGCAATATGACCGAAACAGCATTCAACCAAGATGAATGCTTCAGTCTAGTGAGCGCCATTTGAGAGGGTATTGAAGGCAAGCAAGCATCCAGCGAGAGAACCTTTCAGAACAACCTTCTATCGCATTCCCATTTTCTGACGTCTTCACTGGAAAACGTCCGATTGTTTAGGACTAGAGTGGTTGTTTAGTTCTTTTTATGCCCGGTATTTACAGAAGCTGATGATGAAAACTGCTACGTAGATGCGAGCAGCGAACCGGGGGAAGACGAGGATGTTACGTCAGTCAGCAGTGGCACGTCTGCATCGTCTGTTGGTGAGTACTGTAGCCTTCTCTAAATCGCTTGATACCATAACTAGCATCACGTCCTTGGGTCATATTCTAAGACCCCTCAGGGGGAGACAAGTATTGTATCTATGGGAGTTAGTGCTCCCCGGGGGAAAATGCGTGAGGGCCGAAGCACGAGGTAGGTAGGCCATCTTTTTGTTGAAACAAGATGCTTTTGATACTGTGAATCAAATTTTTATCGATTCACTGCTGTCCTATTTTTAGCCCCTACTACTTTCTTCTTCAACTTTGATCTTGTTTCGTGAATTTCTTTCTCAACTTACTGCTTCTATGCCTTTTTTGCATAGATTCCCCGATTCCTTAACTCCATACTAAATGGTGCCTTCCTTCTTCCTTTCTTTGGATCGCATTTGTTGCGGATAGGGAGGCCTAAATTAACTGATAATCTAATCCAATCTTTTGTGTACTAAAAAGTAACAATTGCCCCACTAAACTGAATATCTGTAGAGAGTATATGCATAAATTTCAGCAAATTTTTTTCGATTTAGTTCTTTTGTTAAGAGGTATCAAGTTTCATTTTCTGTGGTGTTGGTTGAAAATGACTTCTCTCTCTGTACCTGTCTTAGCCGATTTCTTTCTGAATGATTCGCGTTATCAATGGCCTAATGAAGTGATTGCTTATTTCATGGCCTATAGTATCTTTGTGGACTGGCATTGAGTGCATTCTCATTTGCAGGTGGGAACCAAAAGCGTGGCGGAGCGCACGGTCCCACGCTCATGACGAAGATGCTGCGCAAGAAGAAGTTGCGGCCTTCCAAGCGTTTTACTAACTCGGGGCGAGACCCGCAGGCGCCGGCACCTGGCCAGCGTGTTGTTGTGGAGACACTCATGACTTCCAGCTACGCGGACGTCGTGTGGCAGGTATTGTGTTGCTGCCTCATGGCCTCCAGCTACGCGGACGTGGTGTGGCAGGTATTGTGTTGCTGCCTCATGGCCTCCAGCTACGCGGACGTGGTGTGGCAGGTATTGTCTGTTACTCAGTCCACTTTACACACTGTGTAAGTTATACGCTCCCTTCACAATGAGGATTTCTTCTGAATCAAGAGTTGTTTCTCATACCAGAATTTCCGCAGTAAGAGTTTCTATGTGTTGTGGTTACGAAGGCTTAGACAAACTTATTATCTAATTTATTATCTTAACACGTTTACTGCATTTCCGCGTTTAGTTTGGTAGGTTGGAAGTAGCTGAATTGGAAAATTGACTTTTCTGCTCGGATATATTTCTATCCTTCCTAAGAAATATGAAAATGCAATTGCGCGATTACATTTCACCTCGTCTGTTCAGTTATTTTTTAAAAAGGTTGCGAAACATGAAATGTCATTCGTTTCTCTGGTGCGTGAATGAGTAATTTACCATTGGTATACATTGGCCCAATACGCAAAGAACATGTTAACCCTTTACCGTCAAAGTGAATTTCAAAATCTACTCTCATAAACTACTCTAATATATTTTATTCCTTGTGAAATTTGTACCTTTACGTGTTTTTTAAAGTTTATTATCGAGTGGCAGTCACTTCCTCGTTGTGATGTTGGTGACTACATGATGCCGGTGCCAGTTTTAATGATGGTGGTTGTGAAAACAGTAATATGAGTACAAAATGCGGACGGTTAAGGGTTGTAGTGTTAAATGTGACGACCTAATATGGACATTAAAGGGTTAAGAGTATAGTGTTAAATGCGACGACCGACCTAATGCGGACGTTAAAGTGTCAAGGGTATAGTGTTACATGCGACAACCTCGGCACAGTGAGGCAGAGCAGTTTTGTCTTGCCTCAGGACGGCTCTGTGGAGTTTGGCATCCCCTCGTCCCAGCTGTACCCCATCCACCACCTGGACGACCAGGAGTTCTTCCCTGGGGACTTCGTTGTGAAGCAGAGCCCACCTGCTGTCGGAGGTGAGAGACTACATTTCTTTATTGTCTTCTTTGTTGTGTTGTTTAATATTTCACCTCACACTTAACGCGTTGACCGCAATTGGGTAAACTGAAGCTCAATATTCGATTCAAATTTAAAGTCAATTGTTGTAAGCAATTTTGAAAGTAACTTTCATTAACTGGATAGTGCCTTCATTTCACTTTAATAAAGTATTTATGAAAATTGAGTTTGTGACTACTGGTCGGTTAGCAGCAATATGAAAATCCCCTCCGTGTACACCGGTGGCGCACGTTACGGTCAATGTGTTAAACCCTATAATTCCTACCGTGATGCCCTTTTAGACATCGCTTATTTCGTTCTCCTGCTCTTAATGTTGCATTGAAAGTTCATACATCAATGGTTGTTACAAGCAATAATTGTGCTGCAGGTATGGCTTGTGTGTGCTGGTGCATGCTGGAGATTGTTCCTTGTGGCTCTAGCTAGACTCTCTTGACCGAGCACTGGAGGAAAATTTGTTTTACATTCTTGAAGAATTGAAAAAATCCACATAGCTAGACAGGGTTCCCATGCTCCTGCCAGCGTTCCTTGCTCAGCTTGGTGCTTCCTATTAGCACGCTTAGCTGCTCTAGCAAAACAGAGTTGAGAATGGTTACGAGAATCTTCTTAAGTTACTTCAGTTGATCAGATCTTTTCGTAATCTTCCTCTATGATGGGCCTGCTTGCCGTGCGGGCAACTTTCCTGGGCGAGTGCAATTTAAACCACTGGTTTTTATTTTATTCTTTCGTTCTACTATTTTCATCTTCTTCAAAACGTTCACTGCGTTTCCGCGGGTGTTAACTGTTGGTTTGGTGAGGTTGTAAGTAGCAGAATTGGAAAAATAGATTTTCCAGCTTGAATAAATTTTAATTCTTCCCAATGAATATGAAAAACACAATTGCACGACAACATTTCTTCTCGTATGATAACAATTATTCTTAAAAAATGTCGCGAAACTGATAAAATGTCTTGTACATTTGTACAGACACGTAAATGAGCAATTTACCTGTTGGTACACATGTGGCCCAATACGCAGTGAACGTGTTAAGGGAGCTCCACTCTTTGGGTGGAGCTGTTTAAAGTGCTGTCATTGCTGAGTCAGTGTTCAGAATTTAATTTGATGAATGAAAAATGGATCATAGGAAACTTTTCAAGTCCAAGCACTTGAGCTGCAGAAATGATCCAACTTCAGCCTCCATGGAGATAAATGTGAGGTCACGGATTGCGAAATAGGTAGGCTTTCTTTTAATTAATTTAGCATAGAGTTTTTACTTTACTACGGAGCTTATATTTCGGTTCACTGCTCTCACTTTTTTCAACTTTCATCTTGTTTCATAAAATTATTTTTTAACTGACTATTTCTATGCGCATTGAGTCTGGTGAGGAAAGACATTGTGCATAGATTCCAAATTCCCTAAACTCTATTCATACTAAAAAGTCCCTTCCTCATTCCCGTCTTTTGAACACCTTTGTTGTGGCTAGGGAGGCTTAAACTAACCTATTTAATCTAATGTGAGTTCAGTAATGCACCGCTCTGGTAATAATATAAGTGACCATGATGACGATGATTAAGAAAAACCAAGGGATCATTCACAGCACCGTTTAGCCTGGTGTAGGAATCCGATAATTCCTCCTATGACACAGGATACAACGTTACCTGCTCCTAATCAGTAGCAAACTAAGTTCAGATGCGCAAGGGAACAAGGTAATCAAGAATGAAGGGCCGAATTGCGTTAGTTCAGACAACTTCTTGGGTTTAAGGCCGAAAATTTCTCGAAAATATTAGCTCTTTCTTGTCACAATGTCACAATTTCTTGTCACAATCAAATGAAAAATTAAACTTCTGTGTTTCCTTTGTCAGAAAACGACATTGAGGTTACTTTAAAAAAAATTATTAAATTCAAAGAATTTCAATCAAATTCAACGTTTTGATGCAAGTTAAGATTAACGCTTGCTGCGCTGATTAGTGATACTCTGACTATTGCTTGAAGATTTTGAATGGGGAATTAGCGCTCCCAGGGGAAAAATGTGAGGTTCTGAGCTGGAAGTTAGGTAGGCCTTCTTTTTGTTGAAATGAAATATTTTTTGTTTTTTAGGGACCATCTTTGTTCGGTTCACTACTGTTCTGTTTTTCAGCGCCTGTGGCTTTCTTCTTCAACTTTTATCTTATTTCATAACCTTCCTTCTTATCTTACTGTTTCTATGCGCACGGGATCCCTTGCGGGAACGCCCATTGTACATAGATTCCACGTTTCCTTTAACTCCATACTAAATGGTGCCTTCATCCTTCCTCTCTTTGAACAGCTTTGTTGTGGTAAAGGGAGACTAAAACTAATTTATAATCAATCAATCAGATTTTGGATACAGTTTGGTCGCACTGTGCACAAAAACAATGAAAATCATTGTTTTTTCTAACTTCTCAGCCGAACGGAATTAATGGATTCGGTGTTACGTTTCCTGTATGAGTTGGATGAACAAGGAAAGTTACCGTTTTTGGGTGTATTGGTTGAAGCATCGCAGGGTGCTTTCCAGAAGTCCGTGTACGCAAAGCCTTCTCATGCGGGAGAAACCATTAATTATGATTGTGATGCTCCACAAGTGTATAAAGAAGGCATTATTCGTACTTTATTAAATAGAGCTCATAAAGTGTTCAGTAGCTGAACAAGTTTTCATTCAGAAATTCTTTGAGTTAAAAGACTGCTAATAAATAACAATTTTCCTAGTACTCAGGTCGACAAGATAATCAACAACTTTTTGAACCGAATTTTGAGTAGTGACAATAGTCCTAGACTTGATATATATGCGTCATGTGAATTTATTTTCCAAAAATCAAATTCACAAAAACTACAAAATTGATGAACGAGTTTTCAGAAACATTATCAAAAATTTTGTAAAACCCATAGATCCTGAAGACCTGAACCCGTCAGGGGGATACAACTATCGTATCTATGGGAATTAGCACTCTCAGGGGGAAAATGTGTGAGGGCCTGAGCTGAGATAGGTAGGCCTTCTTTTGTTGAAATAAAATGTTTTTGTTGTGTTAAACGTTGACTTTGATGGGTTAAGGGAATCAAACGCTTTTTACTATAAATTGTTTAAAAATAAAAAAATACTTCCGGAGTGAAATAAGTTCTCGGGTATTCACAGCATGTTTATGCCATTCGAATAGACAGTTAAAGCACATAAAGTTTTGAATTTACCCATGCCCCCCTCCCCTCCCCTCCCCTCCCTCGTGCGAGCAATAATCTCCGCCAAACTGAGCTGGTTGGAATATCAAGGTAAAAAAAGGCCAAACATCTCTCTGGTTCGAAATCTTTAATTGATTGTTCTTTTTCTCCTGGTCATGAGACTGGTACAAAGTTAAACGGCTGCACGTTGGAATAAATATTATATCATTTTGGATTTTGTGACTTTGCTGAATCCCTCCTGCTGAAGTTCCGTACTTTGAGGTCTCGGTTTGAAGGTAAATATTTTCAAAGTAATGTATTTTTTGTAGAAAATTGTAGAAGAAAGTTGAGAAATTCTGAATGCGTCTTTAATAGATGCCTAATTTAGATAAATCTATGCATCGTTTCGCAAATCAGTGCACTTAAGAAAAATGTTATTCATAATGTTTTGTAAAACTTCTTTCCGTAGGGGATAATAGGGATTCCTAAACTCGGAACTGGAAGTGAGAGGAAAGGAAGTTAACTTTGCTTTTTGAACCTTGACAAAATGTACAATTGACTAAAGATAGTCTGCAGGAAGCATGTTCTCCTAAATATGTTGTGGTACGAAAGAACAGAAGTTCAATAGAGCTTTCTATTTGGTACCTTCCAAAGATGAGAGCCTCAGTTACTCTAAAAATGCATCAGACAAGTTGAATAAGTCCCAGTTGATCATTACTCTCACCTCTTTAAGCCCGAGTGTGACGAATTTGACACACCAAAAATACAAGCTTCTTACATACTAAATTTAATGCAGAGCTTAAAGCAAATGAATGGGATGACTTAGGTATATGTTATCTTCAAGGTCAAGGTGAGTTCATTATTGCGTTAGGTTTGTGTGCGATACTTGAGTTATTAAACAAATTTCGTGTGTGAGCGCGACGTAGAGTTTGCCGTACTCCCACTGGTTGAGCAAAGAATTCTGGGCGTATAGGACTAAAATTGCTAAAAGAACCCCTTACGAGACTTGCATAGAGGTAATTTATGCCGTTTGTGCAGACGCTTGCCCGGCCTCGGAAGAGGCTGACCCACACGACTACGGGGTGGTGCAGAGAGTGGACCACGCAGGTCGAACAACAATCGTCAAGTGGTTCCGTACTTACACCGCTGGTGCAGAGCCCCAGTATGTATCTCGTGTTTTGTGCTGTGTTGCTCGTCTTGAACATTTTCCTGTGCCATCGTGTGTATACTAGGCTCCAAAATTCTATATGCACATTTAATACTTGAGTTTAAAATACGTGTTGAACAATACGTGTACTTGCATAAAAATAAAATTTAGTCCGTGAGTAAAATAATGTGTGTAAATAGTTGTGCGGTATGTGCATCAGAGAACGTGGGAATGATATCTCGTACTTTTTGCTCCAGAGTTGTTGACTATTGTGGTATGAGTTATTGTACAGATAATCTGTCGAGAAATTCTCATTCAGTAATTAATAATCACGCTGACACCCTTCAAGGGGTTACAACTATCCCATCTATGAGAATTAGCAATTAGCAGAATTAGTAAGTGTGAGGTCCTGAGCTAAAGTTTTGGTAGGCCTCCTTTATTTCCAAATAGAGTAGGTTTTTCTTAGTTTTGTTTTATTACGGACCATCTTTTTCAGTTCAGTGTTGTCTTGTTTTTCAGCATCTTCTACTTTCTTCTTCAGTTTTTATTCTGTTTCAAAAACTCCTCTTTCTGAATCCACTATTTTTTTGGCAGAAAATCTTGTGCACACACCTGTTGCATCGATTCAAAGGTCCTTGAACTCCATACTGATGTCTTCCGTCTTCCTCCCTTGATAGTATCTTTGTTGTGATTAAGGTGGCTGAAAGTAATTTATTCTATTCCATCTCTGATCCCAAGAACATTTTTTTAGGCATATCATTCTAGAAACTATAAGTTGAGTACAGTTTGTCGCACTATCTTAGCGAAAACACAGATGCTTTTAAACTCTTTTGATTAGAATTGTCGATTTGAATTTAAAGATATGTTATGCTTGTGAAAAAATCGTTACATTCTGAACGTCCTGATAATGATAACCAAATAGTTGATGCTGCTACCATATGCATTCATCGGTTTTTGTGGCATCTGATGTACATTTCTTCCTCGTACTTGTAGCCATTAGGTATTTTTTCCTTGACATTGTAACTGATGAGGAACATGTGAGATTCATAATCTCCCTTCAGTATTGCTCTATTCAACAAGTTGATACTCATGCTTCAAGAGTTCAGATTACTATAACAGTGAAATATAAGAACTTGTCCCATCATTTGCAAGCGCTACTGAGACGATCTAACTAATACTGGTTGAGCTTGTTTGTGTAGCTCTCAATTGGTGTTTTTGCTGACACTTGACTTTACGGTGAGTGGAAAAGGTGAGAAGGAAAGGAGCTTGTCTGTCTGCTCTCAATTGCTATCTTTAGAGCATAAACTTGAGAAGGTGAGAAGGAAGGGAGCTTGTCCGTCTTGTTCTCGATTGCTAGCTTTAGAGCATAGACTTGAAAAAGGGAGAAGGAAGGGAACTTGTCCGTCCGCTCACAATTACCATCTTTACAGCCCATGTTTTAAAAGGAAATTGTGTGTGGCCAGGCCTGTGCTGAAGGGCGAGCAGGAAGTGAGTGTGTACGACTTGCGCGACCACCCTGATTTCCGCTACCGGCCAGGCTCTGTCGTCATCAGAGTGGCCAACTTCGACAACGACCAGACCTCCACCACGGGACAAGTGCTCGACAACTTCCCTACCGGCCAGGTCAGCGTTTGTACCTGCTTGTGTTGTTGGCTGTGTTTGTGTGCTTGTGTTGTTGGCTGTGTTTGTGTCTCTGTGTTGTTAGCTTAGTGTGCCTGTGTTGTTGGCTGTGTGCCTGTGTTGTTGGCTGTGTGCTTGTGTTGTTGGCTGTGTGCTTGTGTTGTTGGCTGTGTGCTTGTGTTGTTGGCTGTGTGCCTGTGTTGTTGGCTCTGTGCCTGTGT
>JACJUY010005619.1:0-16153 GCA_014220935.1 Platorchestia sp. MABIK | reverse complement strand
TTGTTGGCTGTGTGCTTGCGATGGTTGAGTATCTGTGTCGTAGTGTGTGCCTGTGTTGTGGGCTGTGTGCTTGCGATGGTTGAGTATCTGTGTCGTAGTGTGTGCCTGTGTTGTTGGCTGTGTGCTTGCGATGGTTGAGTATCTGTGTCGTAGTGTGTGCCTGTGTTGTTGGCTGTGTGCCTGTGTTGTTGGCCATGTGCTTGCGAAGGTTGAGTATCTGTGTCGTAGTGTGTGCCTGTGTTGAATATATTCGCATGTCGATTGTGTTGTGTCTCTGAATTGGCTGTGACTGTTGTGTTGTATGACTATGTGCACTGTGCCTGTATAGTTGTGTGCCTGTGTGCACTGTGCCTGTATAGTTGTGTGCCTGTGTGCACTGTGCCTGTATAGTTGTGTGCCTACGTTGGTTGTGTGGGCAGAAATGGCATGGGAGGCGTTTGTGTTGCTCGTATCCGTTACATTGAATGATGCTCGCAATAGTTTTTTCTCCATTTTCAACGCATAACTCACTTATTTGTTTGGAAATATCAATAATGTGAGGGAATAAATCTTTATTTTATCTGTAGAGGTTAAACACTAAAACTACACATATGCCTGAGCATCAAAATTTTTCATGTAGGACAAATATATAAAAAATAAATTTTCTTGTATTCTTTACAAGCACAACCAATGTGACCTTGATCAGATACATTTAAATATTGTATTTGATTATTTTTAATTATTTATGTACATCACAGATGACTAAGAACTACAATGAATATGTTAGCGCGGTCAAGCGTTTGACTGCTCAACGAGTTCCGTTTTTTACTGTTCTCTTCTCAGAGAAGATGTTGCCTGTGTCACTTGTGGCTCAATCTCTTACTGTTCTCTTCTTTGTGAAGATGTTGCCAGTGTCACGTGTGGCACAATTTCTTACTGTTCTCTTCTTTGTGAAGATGTTGTTAGTGTCACGTGTGGCTCAATTTCTTACTGTTCTCTTCTTTGTGAAGATGTTGCCAGTGTCACGTGTGGCTCAATTTCTTACTGTTCTCTTCTTTGTGAAGATGTTGCCAGTGTCACGTGTTGCTCAATTTCTTACTGTTCTCTTCTCTGTGAAGATGTTGCCAGTGTCACGTGTGGCACAATTTCTTACTGTTCTCTTCTTTGTGAAGATGTTTTCAGTGTCACTTGTGGCTCAATTTCTTACTGTTCTCTTCTTTGTGAAGATGTTGCCAGTGTCACGTGTGGCTCAATTTCTTACTGTTCTCTTCTTTGTGAAGATGTTGTCAGTGTCACTTGTGGCTCAATTTCTTACTGTTCTCTTCTTTGTGAAGATGTTGCCAGTGTCATGTGTGGCTCAATTTCTTACTGTTCTCTTCGTTGTGAAGATGTTGCCAGTGTCACGTGTGGCACAATTTCTTACTGTTCTCTTCTTTGTGAAGATGTTGTCAGTGTCACATTTGACTCAATTTTTTACAACACTCTTCTCTGAGAAGACGTTGCTCGTATGACGCGTATGTCTGGCAGGTGAACGTGTGGTGGGTGGACGGCTCGTGCTCCGTGTGCTACCCGCAGGACCTGTACAAAGTCGGGGAGTACGACTCGGAGGAGGGCGAGCTGTGGGACGACGGTGACGACGAGGGGGAGTCCGTCTCCGACTGTGATGACAACAAGAGCTGGAAGACGGCGTCTGATGACGAAGATAACAATGATGGTACCTGTGACGCAGATCATAGACATGACGATGCAATTATTATGATCCAGGACTTTAAAGTAACAATGATGTATATCTCAGATTATTAACATATCGTTGCAATTATTATATTCCAGACCTTAAAGGGAACAATGACGGTTAGTGAATTCGAGGTCATAGATATAACGAAATGATATCCCAGAGCTTCAAAATAACAAGGGTGGTACGAGAATCCCGGAACCTAATGATCCCAATGAAGGTATCTGTATCAGAACTCAATGAAGGTATCAGAACTTCGGTGAGGAGCAATTTGAGGCTTCTAGAACACATTTGGTAACTTATTAAATGACCACGTGTAAGGTTTGACGGAACTTTTGTGCCACTCCTGGTGAGCTACGCTTCTTAGCTGGAAAAAACACCAACTATGTCATGAAGAAAACGTACATTAGTGCACCTTGAAATTCCCCATTCAACATGCTGCTAACATACCAAACGATAGTCCTTCACATGATTAGTTTTTGCAAGTTGTGAATTATTACGTACAGTGTACATAAAAAGTAAATAGCTGCAGTACAAATTAAATAGTGTTTTTCTCGCTAATTAGAGATGAAAAAATTATTTCAAATTGAAGTTTTAATATAAAATTTTCCTACTCCTGTGTCTCATATCTCAAAGAAATTTCTAAATTTTGTATTTTGATACTTCTTTGTGTTGCATATACCCTGCTGAGCTTGATGAAAATTATCTCGAAGCTATATATCTTAATATTTCTAAACTTTGTAGAATGCCCTGGTATCAGAGGTGGTTATTTTCAATAGCGGTATTCCTCATTTGACTGTCATACTGTACGTTGCTGTTATGACGAAATTGAAAAACTTTCACAATCCCGTAAGTTCATTAAGGAGTCATTGGACGGGCAGTAATTTTGGTTAGTTGCCCAGACCTATCTTATGCTGTGGTTACTGGCGCCTCCAGGGGGAATACTATAAGGTTACCTTAGTTAGAGATAGAACTTTGGGACCTCGACCTTTCGTGCCTGCTCTGCTTCTTTCAGTCTTCATACTCTACTTGCTATCTCTTCTATGTCTTTTTCCTCTTCATTCCTAATTTACTTTTAGCAGGATCGTGTGTAGGGTATACAGATTTCTCGTTTCCTTGTCAGTACACGTCTCCTCGTTCGGTTAAAATGGCCTTTGTTGCGGCTAGAGGATTTTACAGTAATGTAACTAAAAGAATTATAAAACAACGATGACAATTATAATCAATCTCAAAAATTCAAATGTTTGGTACAATTGGCTAACTAAAAATGTAAATACAGTGATTGACCAAGTCAGTGCGCAAACAAACCCAATCGAGTTGTTACGGTATTATTTTAAAATTCAAATCCAATTGAGCACCTCAAAAAATTATTGTGTCAGCATGTAAAAGAGAGTGCAATAAGATGCCAACCGAAACTCACAAACTATGGCATCATAACTGCAGAAAAAGACTGAACCACTGTAAACGTAAATGATAGGACTATATCTAGATGTGGGACGGTAACTATCAACGATTTTGTTCAATGTGTATCCTTCATAAAAGATTGGACGGTATTTCGATATGGAATGATACCAATAAATAGAATGTTGAGTGTACATTGTCTGCAAATACAGGAACGATATTAAAACTTGAATCAGAAGCAAAAATTGAGGGAGTATAGTGCACTACGTCCTGGAAGAATGGAACGCAGACCCATGTTTTGGATTTTGCCTTGCACAGACAACTGCGCTGACTTGAGCTGCCCCAGCGACGACAGCTGTCAGGACACGTGGGTAGACGACGGCAAAGCGATGCTCAAGACGCGCCTCGTCGCCAACATCGAGAAAGCCAGGATCGCCATGAGTAGGCTGGAGGAGCTGTACACTCAGAACCCGGGCCTGCAGTCCACGCAGGTCATGAAGCAGCTCCTCGATTGCTACAAGGAGTGCAGGTTGCGTGCTTCCCCCATACGCTTTTGTCTTATTTTAAAGTGCATTGACTGCTAGAGCTGTCAAGTTGCTTTCACTGCTTGAGCTGTTAAGTTGCTTTCATTGTTAGAGCTGTCAAATTGCCTTGCCTGCTAGATCTGTCAAATTGCCTTGTCTGCTAGAGCTGTCAAATTGCCTTGACTGCAGAGCCAAACAAAATGTTTTGTCAGCTGATTACAAGCAGAGCATGTCCCGACAGTCACAGTAATCGCTCATGCGTGGAATATATGTTTGGAACTTTCCTAATATTAGCACCATCACCCCTGTGGNGGGGGGGGGGGGGGGGCTTCTAGAATACTGGCACCGTGGGCTGCGTGTCGTAACAGGCGACAAAAGTGGACGGAGCGAGGGGACTGGGGATCCCCTCCTCTGTAAAAATGTTTCCCGAGAGGCAGCAGGCCAATGAAGGGGGTGAGATGGTCAAAAGACCCCTCAAACCCTAATACTAGGGTCTATAAATGTGATGGGGTGTGGAAGTAGAACGACTGAGAGTAAGAAAAAAGAGATTGAAAGAATGATGATTAATCGAAAGATGGATGTGTTGGCCTTGAGTGAGACGAAGATAAAGGTAGTGGTGAGATGAGGTTTAGGAATGTGTGCGGAAGAATATCTGGTGTGCGTGAGGGATATGCAAGAGAGAGAATGGCTATATTATTGAGGGAAAGAATCCGAGAGAAAGTAGTTGAAAGGGGTGAGGTGTGAGCAAGAATAATGTAGGTGCGAGTAAAATAGGGTGTAGAGTCTTGGGTGTTTGTGAGCGCATATAGACCGGGATCGGAGAGTAGTGGGGAGGAGAGAGAGGAGTTTTGGGAGAAGTTGTCCGAGTGTGTTGCATGAGTGGGAAATGGTTGTAGAATTCCAGGGATGGGGACTTGAATGATAGAGTGGGTGATGAGGTGGTGGATGGTGTAGTTGGCAGGTCTGGAGTTGCTGGGAGGAATGAGAGTGGCGAATGCTTGGTAGAAGTGTGTGTAGAGAGTGAGTTAGTGATAGGGAATAGTATGTTTGACAAAAGGAGTATAAATAAGTATACATATGTGAGGGTGAGTGGAGGTGTGATAGTGGAGAGATCGTTGATGGATTGTATTTTGGTTAGCAGGGGAGTGATTGATCGTTTACTTGACATGCACGTATACCGTGGGGAGATGAATGGGATACCGGATCATTACTTGGTAAGAGGAAAGTTGAGAGTGAGTGGAGTGGGGAGGGGGTGCAAAAAGGAGAAGTGGAAAGGAGGTGTTAAATGTAACCAAGTTGCCTAAACCTGAGCGTGAATGTATCAGGAGAAGATGAAAGTAGAATATGGGAGGGTGAAGGTAAGAGGAATGAGTGTACAGAGGTGGTGTGGAAGAGGAATGGAAATTGTTCAAAGATGCTGTGATAAAATGTGCAAGGAAAGTGTGTGGGGTAAAGAAGGTTGTAGGGGGATTAGAAAGGGGAATGAATGGTGGAACGGAGATGTAGAAGCGGCTGTGAGAAAAAAGCGGGGGGCGTTCGAAAGATGGCTGCAAAGGGGCAGCCAGCACAATTTTGAAGATAGGGAAAGGAAGAAAGAAGTAAGAAGAATGGTAAGGAGAGCAAAGGGGGCGGTGGATGAGGAGTTGGGGTGGAAGTTAGGAGGGGTCTTCATGGAGAGAAAGAAGGTTTTTTTTAAAGGAAGTGAAGAGAATTAGAAATGGACAGGTGGAGAGTGAGGAAAGAGTGAAGGATGCTAATGGTAGGCTGCTAGTGGAGAGATGTGATGTGCGGAAGAGATGGATGGAGTATTTTGACCAACTGCTGAACGTGAAGGATGATAGGGTTCCGAGAGTGGTAGCTGTTGGAAGTGATGCTAGAATGCCTGGGTTTGACAAAATGAATAGTAGTTGAAGAAGAAGTGAAGAAGTGAAAGGCGCGTTGAATATGATGAAAAATGGGAAATCTCCAGGTATGGATGGCTGCACGGTTGAATGTCTAAAGATAGGAGGAAATGTGGCTGTAGAATAGTTGGTACGTCTGTTTAATGTGTGTTTTGATGCTAATAAAGTGCCTGTAGATTAGAGTAGCGCGTGTGTAGTTCCGTTGTATAAGAAGAAGGGTGGCAGGTATGAGTGCAGTAATTCCAGAGGTATAAGTCTACTGAGTGTCGTTTGGAAGCTGTATTGAAGAGTTGTAATTGGAAGAGTGAAAGTGATGACGGATGGTGTGCTTGCAAGAACAATATGGTTTTAGAAGTGGTAGAGGTTGTGTGGATCAAATGTTTGCTGTGAGACAGGTGAATGAGAAATACTTGGCGAAAGGAAAAGATGTATGTTGGGCATTTATGGATCTGGAGAAGGCGTATGACAGGGTGGACCGTGGTGCAGCATGGTAGGTTGTAGGCTTGTATGGAGTGGGGGGAAGACTGTATGCGATCAAGAGTTTCTACAATGATAGCAAAGCATGTGTGAGAGTAGGGAATGAGGTGAGTGATTGGTTTCCAGTTGTGACAGGTTTGAGACAGGGATGTGTGATGTCGCCGTGGTTGTTCAATTTGTTTATGGATGATGTAGTGAGAGAAGTTAATGCCAGAGTGTTGGGAAAAGGGGCGCAGTTGGTGGGACAAAATGGCACGAATTGGGAAGTGTGTCGGCAGTTGTTCGCAGATGATACAGCGCTTGTGGCTGATTCGGAGGAAAAACTGCGGAAACTGGTTGCAGAGTTTGGTAGAGTGCGAAAGGCGTCAGTTGAGAGTGAATGTATAGAAAAGCAAGGTGATGAGATGTTCAAGAGGTGGAGTGTTTGGAACTTTGGATGTGAAGATGTGTAGTGAAGTGTTAGAGGAGATAGAGCATTTTAGGTACCTCGGGTCAGATGTGTCTGTTAAGGATAGTATGGAAGTAGAAGTGAGGCATCGAGTGAGTGAAGGCTGCAAGACATTAGGTGCAATGAGGAAGGTTTTTGAATGTAGGAGGACGAGTATGAGTGCTAAAAGGGGACTGTTTGAAAGCTTAATCGTACCAGTTTTGCTGTATGGAGCAGAGCCTTAGGGTTTGAGAGCAGCTGAGAGGAAGAAGCTGGATGTGTTTGAGGAGCATGTTTGGAGTAACATTTCCTCCTAAGAGGTAGGATTAGGAATGAGTTGGTTAGGGAGCAGACGGGTGTTGTCGAAAGATGAATTGGCGGGTGGATGAAAGAGTGCTTAGATAGTTTAGGCATGTTGAAAGAATGAATGTTGAGCGGCTGGTAAAAAAGATTTATACGTCGGAGGTGAGTGGTATTAAAGCGCGAGGAAGGCCACGGATGAGTTGGATAGATGGGTTGAAACGTGCATTGTATGGGAGGGGTCTGACTGTGGACGTGGCGAAAGGGATGACTGCGGACAGAAGTGAGTGGAAGCATTGTATAAGGATGTAATTATTTGACGCGGTCACTGGAAGCCTGTCCGCATGTGAAGGGGTATATGATGTGTCCAGTCATGTGTGGGGGAGGCTGTACACAAAAGAAGCGGTAGGGGTTAACCAGCTATGGCTGTCGGGCCTGACTGTGGAAAAGGGTTGTGCTGGGCTGCTATTGATCCGGGCAGTTCTGGTACGGCCTGTGCTGCCTCTCTCGCCTCCTAGTTACTAAGGATGAATGATAGTGGCTTGCTGTCAGCTACCCTCCCGTAAGGAGGAAAAGCCTGGTATATGTATATATGTAGCACCATCACCTCACGGATGAATAAGTGTAACCTTGTGTATAGCAGTTGCACATCAGAGAAAAGAGCAAACTTCTGAAAAATATTGCTTGATTTCAAAATAACGTAGGATGAATGCATGAAATGGAAGCACCACCGACGAATTATTGAAAGTGGTGTAGTAAGATCCCTCACTCTAGATAACTATGTTTATGTGTGTTGCCTTGTTCTTCACTCGTTGAAATTATGATCTCGCAGGTACATGGACAAGTTGATGTCGACACGTTTCTTCCACGAAAGCAACTTTGCGGGCCTCATAGAGAAGGTGCGCGAGCGCGGCCGCATCTCTTCTAACCAAAAGATGGTAGAGCAAGTGCACCGTCTCTTCAACACGGCCCCCAGAAGTCGGACAAACTCGGGAGACTCAGTGGACCACAACCTGCCGCGATCTTCCGGAGCTTCAGAGGCTCTTAAAATTTGCGAGACTCTCAATGGTGTTCATATTAATGGAGAATCTAGTGCATTGTTTGCCAATATTTCGTCTGACGCTGCTACACTGGCTCTGAGTGAATCGAAGAACGATAAAGAAACAGAAAGTGCTGAAGAACTTACTGAAGTGTCCACCAAAAGTTTTCTCAGTCCTTTCAAAAAAGAAAAATCCGTTGAAAATGGTGGAGAAACGACTGGATCTGCTAAAGTTTTATCAACATGTGCAAATTCTAATCCGTCCAAAAGATCCCTTAAAGATGGAAGTTGCAGGGAAGATTGGGGTAACATGTCAGGAAGGACTGCCAATAAACACAATTCGAGGGCTTCAGTGGGTGGCGGGGCGTTGCTGAAGCGCGGCAGCGACTCTGACCTGCTGTGTCATCACCACTCAGCTGGCGATGGCAAGCTCAAGCGGCCCACCTTGTCCCACATCAAGGACTCAAAAAGCTGCAGTGACCTCAAGAACTCGAGTAAGGCTGGCAAAGAAGGCGGCGATGTGGTGGCCAGTGAAGGCTCTGCCAGGGAGCCGCTTTCAGACGAAGCCAACGGGTCCTCATCTTCCATTTGTGCGGTGCTGTGTTCCATGATGAAGGTGCAGCTCCTCAAGACGTACGAGGAGGTCGTGTCGCGCTACGGAGGCCATTTCGACATGAGCAACATCCAAGCTGAGCTGGTGAGATCTGGGTGTTTCTCGTAGAAAAATGCGACTAACCTTGGGAAAAATTGAGTGTTCCCTGAATACAGTTGTTCAAACACTACACTGGTACACGTAGGCTCGTTCAGTAATTTGATCTTTTTATTGTTATGCTAGCACCAATTACTTCTAAACTACATAGGTTGGCATGGAAAACACCAACAGTACACTCTTGGCCCGTATTTTTTCTAAAGGGCGAGGTTATTTGTTCGTAGATTTGCAGGGCTTGATGTGCCAAAATTAATGTAAATAGTACTCTTGAATGTAGAGCTGAACGCTGGTAACAATTTTGAGAATTTAAAGTTTTTGCTGATTAAGAAAACAAAAGTATTATTGGTAAAACCACGGGTAAAATAGGCCAGTTTTAACTTCATCAAAATTTTCTTTAACTCTCGAGTACTACACTGCTAATCATCAGTAGAATAATCCAGTATAAGAAAATAATAGCATTGCTTACTACTAAAGGGGAACGTTTATCGACTTTTGACTTGAAAAAAAGGATCACTTGATAAAAAATTCTAAGAAAAAGAAAAATATTCACAAGTCAATACTTTGGATGGAAAACAATGGATGAACTTCTACTAAAATTGTAATTAGGTTGAACAGATTGCACCATATACCAAGAAACTGGTATGTTTTTCCCGCAATGATTCACCGATTTTTAATAGAATTAACATTCCTGACAAAATCCATTACATTTAAACACAATAAATAAAATTTTCTCACCCCACAATCTCAAAACAATCTTTCAAAAAAAAATTTCATGGTGATTCTGTTTGTTTTCTTGTGCGAGATTATTCCTATCAAATTAATATAAAGTTAGATTTGTGCTCTCAAGTAGGCCGTCAACTTATAAGTTTTATAAATTTTAATAAGAATTCGAGTAAATTTAGCTTTTAAATGTGTAAGATATTGTAGTTACTAGATTTGAAGGAATATAAAGAGGCAAGGCTTGCTTTACACACAGGGCTGTGTCAAATATTGCTGATTTTTTCGCACAGTAAATTGGAGAATTTTATGCAGTGATTTTTATCAACTACATTGTTGGTTAGTTACAAGTTTAGAGCTAGCGTTAGCTGATGGATGCAAGCAATGGAGCTTGCTGTATAATTTCATAGCAAATTAAATTCTGAAGCTAGTAGTAGTGTCGGAGTTTAGTGGAATTTTCTTTGTTTCATCTCCGTAGAATTGACAACTAATCTCTCACCTGTTCTTCAGAAACATGATGTTGGAAAAGAAGCTGGTGAAATAAAAGTACTCGACGAGATCACCTTGACTAGCGCCGATGTTGAAGAGGTAGAAGCTGCTGAAGTGGACAACGCTCCTGCAGAAAAAGTTCCTGACTGCGCTCAGCATTCAACATGCAATGTTTCAGCAGAGATTATCAAGACGCCGTCCAGTTCTGATTGCGGCAGCTTTGACGTTCTGGAGTCAGCGCCGGACTCGCACAAGTTCAAGTTAACGATGCTGCAGCCTAACCACCCTGCCCAATTCTATAAAACGGTGAAAAATGAGATGCGTCTGTTGCAGTCTTCTTTGCCTGCTGGTATCTGGGTTCGTGGTTATCAAGACCGAATGGACCTTTACTCGGTTATGATTCGAGGTCCGGCCAAGACTCCTTATCAAGATGGTCTCTTTTTCTTCGATTTTCAACTCTCAGCAGATTACCCACACACTCCCCCTCTTTGCAACTATGTCCCTTATTGCTCTGATCGGCTCAACCCTAACCTCTACGAAGATGGTAAAGTTTGCATATCCTTGTTAGGTACTTGGAAAGGAAAAGGAACTGAAATGTGGACTTCAAAAAGTAACTTGTTGCAAGTTATTATCTCCATCCAAGGTCTCATCCTCGTGAGCGAGCCGTACTTCAACGAAGCTGGGTACGAGCGGCAGAAGGGTAGTCAGCAAGGACACGAGAACAGTCGTATGTACAACGAGATGGTTCTTTTGAAGCTTATTCAAGCAACCACCCGAATGTTGCAGCATCCTCCCACGCCGTTCAAAGATGAAATTTTCGAGCATTTCAATGAAAATGCACCAAATTTCATCGTTCGTTTGGAACGCTGGCTGGCCATGTCTGAAGGACACAACGCTGCCCACCCTCTTTCACCAACAACCCCCAACACTTACCGCAGCATCGTCACTGACTGTGAGGAGCAGTCCGTCTTGCCAGAATTTCCACTTATTCCTGCTTCGAAAGGATTCTGTCTGACTCTGCGCAGTACACTTCCACAAATTAGGGCTATTTTTGATCAGGTTCTGAAAAAGGGATGGGATGCTAAGCTAACCTCTTCCTTTTATGATTTATCAACTTACGAAGGTAAAACAAATGAAGATCCCGTCACTTCTTCCTCCGATAACAAAACGACAGGCGCCATTCGTAAAACAAAAGTGCTTAAAGGCTGTCGTAGTGAAACCGAAACATCACTTTGTGGTATCACTTCTAGTCAGCGAGTTAGTAGATCTGGTTGTCGCACTGCATCATGTGTCGATGCACCAGTTGTCCGTACTTCGAGTGAAAATGCATCGGAGCTCACAGGTATGGTTTGTGTGAGTAGAAGTCCTCAGGATCACTCTTCTGTTTCCACTTTGGAATCAGACAACGGATCTAGAGAGAGCAGTGATAGCGGACTTGGTGGAAGCGATACGAGTAATGGTCACGTCAAAGAGTGTGAGCCTGTTCCATGTGAAGACACCGTCCCATTAGAAGAAAAACTTCAAGAGCTTAGCTTGGAGTCTAGTCAGGGAAATCACATCACCGGCGCGTCATAGCTACTGTCTTTCTTTAGTTCTTCGCTATTTATTCTACTATATATATTTGTTGAAGTTGGCAGTTGTTTCCCTCTCGTAGTGATGCCCATGTTAGGTCAGGGTGATGTATTTGCATCGTCACTTGCGCTTCTGACTCTCTTCGATAATCTCTCCAGGTTATGAGGCTGTATACTCAAACGAATGCCCACGTTATCTCAGCGTGTGTGTTTGTTTGAGTACTGGCAGTGCTTGCTGTTCTTATTCTCTTTTTTATTAGTAAAGTTCTTTTAAACAATATCCTGTTGCATCCACGTAGTAAGATGGTAGTTGTTGAACTTTGACCAGTGGGGTATCGGCAATACTCTCCCTTAGCCTGAAATAAGACTTGCTCAATGGGTGTTTATTCTCCGGATTAAGTATTCAAACTGGCAGATCTTATTGACTTCTTCATTGCCTTTCCCCCAATGTAGCCACTTGCCGTCCAGTCCTCAAGAATGGATAGTGTAATATGACGCGAATTAATGAGTTGGAACTACCCATTTGTGTGTGTTGCATTTTTGTGTCGCAAAAGCATCTTGGCTGGACAGCAACAAACATCAAGACCTTAGATATACTATTGGTGACACTTGCTACCTTTCTAGTTATCTAGTTAAATATTTGCTTTTAGTTTCACTGATTTTAAGCGTTTTAATTCAGCTCGAGTGATTTACTTTCTCAGCGGGTGAATTACTCGGGAGGAAAAGTTTCCCATTGGCGTCAATTACTATTCTTAGCTTCCGGTTTTGGAACTGTGGTGGTTTTGCTCTCAGCTGGTAAACAATACCATCAGCTACACTGAATGCATCATAGGGATTCTGAATTGCATGTTTCTTGGCCTGTCGGCTTGTCTCACATAACCATCTGCTGTTTGAGGATCAGGGACGCTGTTTTTGGTTAAATTATTGGCTTTGTGATCTCAATCCTTTACCCATTCGTAATGTGAATGGTGCTTGTAACTTGGGATGATTCGATTCTTCGTGATGCGCTTGCAAATTTTTCTCCGTAAATTCTATTAAAACTATGCGATGAAACCTCTAAAGTTCATATCCTGTCTCCTAAATTTTTTTCTGTGGACGACGATTAAGCACCTTGAACTATTTAGTTAAAGTGATACGTCATTGTTCAGTAGCCTGCGATTCGGTAACGGTAGACCTTGTTGCTACGAGCCAGGCATTGTACTCACGTGGCAAATTTGTGTGCACGTTTTTTAGTGAATTCAGAGTTGCGTCTATTATAGATCTATCGAGAACTACAAATTTCTTATTTGCTCGAACTTAGCAATTGGTAATGCATTTTGTGGGTATGACCTTCTCATTGAGTAAAGTTTTCAGCCGTATCTTGTAACTTCATGTTATCTCCTGGTCTGGTCTGCATTTATTCGCATGCGCCTTATAAAAAGTAACAATTTCCTTCTCTAACCTCCCCTAATAATACTTGTCCTATTTTACCATTGGTATCAGTCTAGCAGTGCACCGTGCTGTCGGTATATTTTACAAGCGCACTTCAACTCTACAGGACGATTCTGTCTCTCGAGTTGTCGTTCAGGTAGCCCTGGATTTCATGGGTATGGGCTGCGTGGTTTGCTACTAGTAAGTTTCTTATGCTGTTAAACAAGGATTAGCAACTCTAGCCACAGCATAGCGTTTCCCTCGCACGAAACTCTGTTGCTTTCACAATAGCTGAATTATGACTTGCGAATACTGTCAAATTTTACAGTCACTTTTATTCCGAGCTGTTATTCCTGGATTAGAAGCGAGCGTAATGTAAAAACCCAAGAGTTGAGAAATTTTTTGGTGTGGAAAGATTTGCTATAGGTTAGGTTGTTGGGCACAGCTTTTGGATAGCTTTCTTTGGATATTTGTAGATCAGCACCCCATATAGGTGGTACTCGTGCATCTTCATCTGTGTTCCTGCTGTAATGTGGAGTTTTAAGAGGAGAAGACGCTTCTAACGCTGAGGTTATTGTTTATTTATTATGATTAGAAGGTATCTCGCATTATCGGCACTAATTGGGTTGTGTTGCATCAACTTATTGTTTCTTAATGCAAAGGCACAAATGTTCCGGACATCAATTTCAATGTTTCATGCTGTGGCTCACTGCTGCTGTTCTGTCCATGTGAAGGGCTCGTTTCATAGCCGTCCACGTATGGAAACTTGCGCGTTAAAGTGCGATTTGCTGCCTGTCGCAGTGCTCATTTTAACGTTCGTCTTTAACAGTGTAACTTAGGGATGACTAGATTCTACGTGCTGCGCTTACAAATTTTTCTAGAACTATGAGAAGAAACCTCTAAATTTCATTCCTTGTCTCCTAAAATTTTTATGCTAATGAAGATTAAGCGCCTTAAACTATTTTGTTGTAGTGATTCGTCATTCTTCAGCATCCTGCGCTGCAGCAGGATAGTTGCCTCTACGCCGCAAGTTCGCCTTGTGACGACTGCCACGGTACCCTACCTCTACCCCGCCGCTGCTGCGAGACCTGTAATGGTGTGTGTGTGTATGTTATGTTATAGAAAGGTGCAACATCTAGTGGGATGTTGACATGACAGTCTGGTGATCTCGTTTGATTCTTTCCTGGGTATTTTTTTCTTAATGGAACATTAGTCTTCGAAGCGGTTTTTTTAAACAAATCCTGCCTCCAGCTGTTCTGTAAAGAGTATTAAGGCTTAGTAAATTCGGTGCGGTTAAGATTTATTTATGTTAATCTGAATGTTGTAATTTTGAGCGGATTTACATGTTTGTATTGAGAATTCCGTTGGTGAGACTATAAATACTTCAAAATAGTGTATTTGAATGGCAGTCGAACATTTCTTGGTCTGAAATGTTGAATAATATGTTTAAGATTTTCAGGTTATTATTAGTTTAGATTTTGGAGATTATGGTAACAGAAAACTAAGAGAATATTGATAAATTTTAAGAGCCAGTAAATTTATGTATTAACCTTATGTTAATGATGCTACGGCCTCTGGAAAATCTGGTAGACTGTACTTTTATTTGTATCGAGTAGACCAAAGCAGTTTGAGAGCAGATACGCCCAAACTGACAACCATAATGAGGCTACGGTGCAAGTCCCAGATAACCTCGAGTTTACAATTAATAAAGCTACGTATTTATTTTCGTTTTTTACACCTTCCCGTCGGTGAGGTCAAAGTGCAGCTCCCTGCGGCGTTGACTTTAAAAGTGATGCTAGAACTCTGCTTCAGAAAGTCGTGGTTAAGAGCGCGCGACCTCACGAGAACAGTCGGCAATTTGAATCCCAGTGGTGCCTCCGGTGATTCTTCCCGTTGGAAAAAGGGAGAACTCCACCACAATTCCCCACACTTCCCAGATTTCTGAAATGGGAACCGGCCTGACCGGAGGTAATCGTCATTGCGTACTGGTGCTGAAAGGCATTTGAAAACTAGTGCAATAGATGATTTGTATCAGGCTTGATTGGAACAAAACGTTCTTTTCTCTCGAATCAGAAGCATGCGAGAACCTATATTCACGCATCTTCGTTGCATACAGACGACGGTAGGTTTATTTCTTGCTCGTTCATTCTTTCCTGGATGAAATTAACTCACTGTTTCTGGGTGAACTATACTTCTTGACGGTCGACTCTAGGTATTTTTAGACCACGAACTTCTGTTTGAGCGGTGTGATGTTTGCTTATTGTCTGAGGCAAAGTGAACGAAAGCGTATGTGTTAATGAGCAAGTGCTTCCTTATGCCAAAAAATCCTTAGCCTAAAATGAAATTAACTAAAATCCAGCTCTGATCGACTACTGTATCTATGGGAATTAGCGCTCCTAGGGAGGCAGTGTGAGGGCCCGAGCTAAAGGTTAGGTAGGCTTTCTTTGTGTTAAAATAACATAGGTTTTTGTTTTGTTATAGACCTACTTTTTTTCGGTTCACTGCTGTCCTGTTTTTTCAACACCTACTACTTTCTTCTTCAACTTTGATCTTGTTTCATGAACTTCTTTCTCATCTTACTGTTTCTGTGCCCTTTCTGCATAGATTCCACGTTCCCTTAACTCCATACTAAATGGTGCCTTCTTCCTTCCTCTCTTTGTATCTCATTTGTTGAGGATAGGGAGGCTTAAACTAACTAATAATCTAATCTCTAATCCAGCTCTGATGCTCCGTGGAATACAACTTTCGTATTTATTGGGAATAGCGTGGTCATACAGGCATGTGAGGTCCCGAGCTAAAGATTAGGGAGGTAGGCCTTTTTTTAACACGTTCCCCGCGTCTTGTGCCATATGTGTACCAAGTGGTAAATTGCTCATTCGTATACAAATGTAAGTGAATGACATTTCATATTTCGCGACCTTCTTAAAAAAAACTTATACGAAGCGAAATGTTATCGTGCAGTTAGTTGTATTTACATGTTTCTAAAGAAGGATAAAAACGTATTAATGCAGTAAAGTCAATTTCTCTATTCTGCTACTTATAACCAATCCAAACGCGGTGAACGTGTTAAATAGAAGAGCATTTTTGTTCCGTTATGGAACTTTTTTAGTTCATTGCTGTCCTGTTTTCCTACCTATACCTATGACTTTCTTCAATTTTTATTTCATTCCATAAACTTTCCAACTTACTGTTGCTACGCTCAGCAAGATCTCATGCGCATAAGAACAGCAAGTTAAAAAATTAATGAAACACGATAAAATTTGAAGAAGAAAGTAGTAGGTGTTGAATCTGCATTTAAACCGAAAGTTAGTCAAACTTTTAAAAAAAATCACCCTCAGCTCGGGACCTCACAATTTCCCCCAGAGAGTGCTAACTATATCGACATAATAGTTGTAGTAGTAGTAGTATTTGCATTAATTTGCTAGCGCTTCAGTAATGCGTACTATATCGCGCCGTAGATCTCACAGTTCAATAATA
>JACJUY010005618.1:41882-53504 GCA_014220935.1 Platorchestia sp. MABIK | reverse complement strand
TATTACTAAAGTACTCACCACATCAATAAGCAAGGTTATGACCAGAGTACTCACCACATCAATAAGCAAGGTTAAGACTAGAGTACTCACCACATCAATAAGCAAGGTTCTAAACTAAAGTACTCACCACATCAATAAGCAAGGTTCTAAACTAAAGTACTCACCACATCAATAAGCAAGGTTATGACTAGAGTATTCACCACATCAATAAGCAAGGTTCTAAACTAAAGTACTCACCACATCAATAAATCAATAAGCAAGGTTATAAACTAAAGTACTCACCGCATCAATAAGCAAGGTTATAAACTAAAGTACTCACCACATCAATAAATCAATAAGCAAGATTTTAAACTAAAGTACTCACCACATCAATAAATCAATAAGCAAGGTTATAAACTAAAGTACTCACCACATCAATAAGCAAGGTTATAAACTAGAGTACTCACCACATCAATAAGCAAGGTTATTAACTAAAGTACTCACCACATCAATAAGCAAGGTTATTAACTAAAGTACTCACCACATCAATAAATCAATAAGCAAGGTTATAAACTAAAGTACTCACCACATCAATTAGCAAGGTGATCAGCAGTATGAGATGGCCAACCAAGCACAAGAATCTCACACCCGCAATGTCCTTCACTGTCGCACCCATGCCAGCCAGTCTCTTCAATGACCTGCAAAATACAATACATTTCAGTCCTTACTTATTACTTAGGTAGCCAGCCAGCACCCAAGGTACAATACATAACTAGATCCATTATCAGTTTGGATAGTAACTATACTAACACCTTTTTGCTATTTTCCCGTTGTTGAGGAGAGTAATGTTTTTTTTCATATGCTCAGCTGCGAATACATTACAATGATAGAGAAGCATGACATCAAAATCCTGCCAGTACATTATATTCATGAATAAGGAAAGTTCATACTAATGCTTGCTTCATAAAGTTAAATAAAATAACCACAAATTGATGAACACATTTAGTATGGCTAGTGATGCAACTGATTTATACTTGCAAAATAGTAACTCATTTTTCATGAATGTCTTTTTCAAAGTATCCTAAGTTCCCAAGTTTTCAAAATATTTCAGTAATGAACTTCATTCTGAGCTTGAACAAAAGGTTATCTCTTTAACATGTGTAAGGTTCATGTATTTGCACAAAATATTACCATGTATAAGGGCTTTAGTTACATTACTGGATTTTTGGGATAATCTTTTAACTCTGTCTGTCATTATTTGCAAACTCAATTCAAATATAAATAAAAAAAGCAACAGAAATAAATTAATTTCAAAGAGAGGAAGGAAGAAGGCACCGTTTAGCATGGAGATAAAGGAATGTGGAATCTATGCAGAAGAGATATAGAAATAGAAAGTTGAAAAAGAAGTTCATGAAACAAGATAAAAGTTAAAGAAAAAAGTAGTAGGTGTGGAAAACCAGGACAGCAGTGAACCAAAAAAAAGAGGGTTCTTATCGTGACAAAAAAAAACTTCAACTTCAACAAAAAGAAGGGCTACTCAAGTTTGAGCTCGGGCCCTCACACATTTTCCCCTGGGAGTGCCAATTCCCATGGATACACTTATTTTGTTAGAAGTAAACCAACACATATACAAGTTACTCACCTATTGATGATTTTTTCCAATCTTCTTATGTCTTATAATCCATCATTTTTCCTAATAACATTTTATTTTTTGCTTTGCCCTTTGGATGTACGAGATTTTAAAATTCAGAATACTTGCATCAATTGTTACAAGTAAATAGGATGTTCATTTTTTGCCAAAAGCACATTTAACACTTTAAGTGCGGCGTGACCCACCGGTGATCACTGGAGAAATTTTCATAATGCTGTTGACCAACCAGCAATCACCAACTCAATTTCCATAAATGCTTAATGAAAACTAGATGGAGGCGCGATCTTTTTAATGTTTGGTTCTTTTCAGAATTGATCTCTAAGATTAACTACAATTTGAGTTGAATATTGAACTTCAGTTTAACCCGCCGCACTCAACGTGTTAATAGTGCTGAGAGATAAAAGCAATTACTCTTTTCCTATACAAATAACCACATAAAAGCTTTGAACTTTCAATGTTAATAAATTCAATACTGCAGTGAAAAATAAATTCTTTCAGAAAAGGCTTAAAAAATAGAAGGTTACAAGACAGACGTGCACCACCGGTGGTACACGGAGTTAATTTTCATAATGTTGCTGATCGGCCAGTAGTTGCAAACTCAATTTTCATAAATGCTTATTAAAGCTAAATGAAGGCACGGTCCAGTTCATGTTTGGTATTTTCCAAATAGCTTACCAGAATTGACTTTAAATTTGAGCTTGATGTTGAACTTAATATTTAGTTGCTGCAGTCAAAGTGTTGAAGTTTCTTCTTTCCATGACAGCAAAATATTTTAAGGTTATGTTTCTGCAATCAGTAAAAATAAAAATCATAGCTTTCATTAGAGAGACCAAGTAAAAAGTAAAATGAAATGAATTGTGCAAAAACCTTGAGTGCAACTAATGGTATTCTCTTCCATTTTAGGATATATTTTCATTTATTGTTTCATGATAGAATCATCAGATTCCTTTAGAATTTTTACTGCTCATACTAATTGTGGGAGGGAGTGAAGCACAGACCCATTCCTTCATAACATTTTCACTAAATTTTGGTTTTCTTCATCACAAGAAAAATTACTCGACCAAGCAGATGCGTTGCTTTGAGAGTTGAAGTCTAGTTTTTTATCGAGTGTACTACTTTGTCTTTGAACTACTACTTCATATTTAAGTGCTGATCTGTTAAACTCAATCAGATGAATTTCTAATGGTTTCCAAGTGGTAAAATATTCCTAATGAATGGTTAGAGAAACAAAAATTTGACAATTATTTATTGTATAAATAAATTACTCAACAATAATGCAGATAAAGTGTACATGTAAAGTCTAGTAAATCATTGAAAAGTTTATTTTCATACATTTATAGATAACGCAAGGTAAAGAAAAAACATGTACAATTGTTTCAACCACAACACAATTCTGACTAAAACATCCTTTGAAGTTATAATATAATATAATATAAGTAAAAAGTTAATTACTACTAATATTTGTTGATATATATTTTTAATGGGTAATTATGGCTTTGAATTGAAAGTAGTTAGCCTACTGCAAGTTAAATTGATTTTTAAATGCATGCATTTCCAACCACATAATATAACTTTTTCATAAAGATATTAGTGAAGTAACTTTAAACAAATCAAGGATTTCCAATTAAATTGGGCATAACAGAACAGAATCAAAGTGCATGATAAAAAACTAAACATCTTCTACTAATTCCAATAGCAGGAGTCACAGAATGTCTAAATAAAAATACTCAAACCAATGCAAAATAACTTAATCTTGGAAACATTACAGAATGGACAATGTTTCAAGGGCACACAATTAGCAGCTCTTTTATGCAAAAATCAAGAATGTCATATTTTCATAATCAAAAGCAAATTGATTGAACAAAGAATATTATTATTTTGTTCTTTGTCCATTTTTTCAAATATACTTCAAAGAACTGAGAACAAAACTTCAAATGAAATTGAATACTGAACTTATAAGTAAAAATTAAAAGTAAAAATCACGGAAAAAATTCAAGAACACCGAAACAATTTTTAACATTAATCCTCGAAGAGCATTGCAACAAGGTTTGCATCGGCGCACTGGGCTTCTTCTAGCCTCTGGGGAGTGCCGATTTTGATGAGGGTAGGTACAGACTTGAGACGGAGATCAGGATCCGTCCTGAAAATGCAACTTTTGTCTTTCCAAAAATCCCTTCCTCCAACACTGCAGTAAATGTAAACGAAGTCGTCGGAAGCTTCAGCCACGGCCTTGTCAACAACAGGTTGAGCTGTGACGCAGTCTGGGCACCAACTTTTACCGGTGTTGGGGTCCTTCCCACCAGAAAACATAGCGATGATGCTTTTGCCACTAGACTTTATTGCCTCCACCTTCTCTTTGTACGCTTCAATGCCGGATACTTCAAATTTTTGTGCCATCTTTGCAGATTCTTGTGAAAAAAGTTCTCGGCCCACTACAACTGATAGCGCACAGGGACTCAGACTATTGTGGTCAAGGGCGTAACGGTCCGACAGGAACATAATTATCTTATCAGCAAATGCTCAAACTTGCTCCAAGTTGCCCCAATGTTTGTGCATGAGCATATTGTACCTGAATACGAGTATATTTCATATAATTTTTCTTACTTTTGCTCTGTGTCAGAAGAGGCGATAGGACTTGATACAAACAGAGCGTTTCCATAGAGACAGTTCATGAACAAACGGTAAACTCCAGTTTTACATTAAATTAGCCTTAATAAGGTGAGTGTAGAAAAAACTCGTATTTACCATGATTATTTGCAAAAGAATGATAATAATAGTTGAAGGCTAATCTATTGATTAATGTAGAAGTATTGAACAGCTTACTTGAAAATAGTTGAGTTATCCCTCCAAAAAAATCTTGATCATGGAAATTTTTTTTAGTATATGACACCACCAACCTGCCGCGTCAAATATCCTTCTCTGTGTGGTATCATTTTTTTCTTATTACACAGAATTGTTACTATTCTCATAAATAGCTCATTAAATGTTTTTCTTGAATACCTAATTAAAGGTATTTACGTGCCGTAATGTCACAAATGATACATTAGATAATACTAACGTACTGCTTCTTAAATCAGCTTTTTGACATGACATCAGATGGGAAGTATGTCTCACTTGACTAATTTGAAACCCCTGATCTATACTAGTTTTTTGATTAATTTTAATGCATTCTAAACTATTCAAACCCTTCATTGATACCCGTGCACTCCTTTAAAAATTTTCATTTACCGTTCAGTGACGGAGGATTGTTATATTTTTTAGGTGAAAAAATTCCGAGTTCAATATCCGTACCTGCGCGATACATTTAATGAGTGAGCGGCTCCGACAACGAAACATCGAAAGTTGAGCAAGACCCTGCACTTCCTTGAAGATGTCGGCAGTTCGAATCCCGGCGCTGCGCGGTGATTTCTAGCCGTTGGGAAAAAGAAGAACTCAAGCACAAAATTCCTCACTCTACTCAAGTGTCGGAAATAGGTACCAGCTTGACCTGGGGTAACCGTCATTGCGTCCTGGTGTTAGTTATATGAGATTTGAAAAAGCAATGCATAAGATATGTGCCAGCTAAGCTTGATTGGAATAAAGTATCCGTTCTGTCTTTATCCTCCCACTCAAGCCGACAGTATTCCACTTCTTCCGAAGTCAAGAGCTGAATAATGCTAATAAAAATCTTTATTTCAAAGATTAGGCGATCCATATAGGTGTTTCAACACCTAGACTAAAATTTTTTTACAAAACGTTATAAAATGACAAATATTAGTACACACAACTCAACCACCGAGTGAGTGAGAGCAAAGGAACGTATGCCGTATGCCCTAAAAACGGAACTTGACATTACAGCAAGGGGCCAGCACACGAAGCAGCCACGCCCGACGACGAGTGAACGATCCCGAGCGATGCCTTGAGCATTTCTATAGGTTCTTTCATTCAGATATTGTGATGTATCATTTTGTTTCGATCGATAGCGACAGCGGCCACACGACCACAAGTTTTATGTAAAGGTGGTAACGGTAGGGAACATGCATTCTAGCGCGAGGCGTCACCTCAAGAGGGTCTCATGAAGGTGCAATTTCTTTGAATTAGAAATATATGAATAATAATGAGAGGTGTTGATACAGTCAACACTAAAGCACGGATACGGGTCCTATAAACCCCGTTGGGTATAAGGGAAAGCTCAAGCACAATACCCCACTCAACCCAGGTGTCGGAAATGGGTACCGGCTTCACGGGGGAACCGTCATGGTGTCCTTTATATAGTGTTAGTTAGAAGACATTTGAAAAACCAATGCTTAAGATCATATGTATCAGGAAATTGGAAATAAAGCATCCTAAGATGCCGATGTTTGTTTCACTGCAAAATATATGAACTAGTTCGGTTTCCTGAGCTAATCTGCGTATTCACACGTTGTGTTATTACCCTGAGCTAACCTTTGTATTGTGATTGTTATTAATTAAACCATGTCCGACATCTTAAACTTGACGTAAATTCAAGACCTTACAATACCATCGTCACTGCTACTTCTTTAGAAGTCCAGTATTGTAATCACTTCCCATCCTCTAATAGCGGGATATATTTCTCCCATTTATGCATGCATCATCATCATTACCATTGAAAATGCCGGCCAAGATTGTCTTTAATCCCTCCTAACTCACTGAAAATTCATTATTGAAAAGAAAATTGGAAAAGAGAAAATGAAATCAACCACGACGTAAAGAATACAACCCAGACGAACCCGAAAACGTTAACAGTTTCAACAAAAAGGCCTACATAACTCTCAGCTCGGAACCTTACATTTTCCACCTGGGATTAGATTAGATTATTAGTTAGTTTAAGCCTCCCTATCCGCTACAAAGGCGATCCAAAGAGAGGAAGGAGGAAGGCACCATTTAGTATGGAGTTTAGGGAACGTGGAATCTACGCAGAAAGGGCATAGAAACAGTAAGATGAGAAAGAAGTTTATGAAACAAGATCAAAGTTCAAGAAGGAAGTAGTAGGTGTTGAAAAAACAGGACAGCAGTGAACCGAAAAAAGATGGTCCGTAACAGAACAAAAACCTATTCTATTTGAACAAAAAGGAAGCCTACCTAACCCTTAGCTCGGGCCCTCACATAGTCCCCCTGGGAGCGCTAATTCCCATAGATACAACAGTTGTATCCCCCTGAGGGGTTTCCACCTGGGAGCCTACCGATGAAATCCAACAACATAATATACTAAAAATAGATTGAATGCATCAGTAATTATTAAATACGTACTGAAGCGGGTAAAAAAACACGATTTTTGCTTCATTTATCGGTTTTCATAAACGTAAACTTAATTTTAAAGACGGGTTTGTTTTAGCAGGCGGTGGAGGCAGGCAGCAACAGCACAATCCCAAGAAACAAGAAATTTCTGCAAGAAATTTAAAAAACTTCGAGATGCTGAAAGAAAATCCTAAGAAATCAAGAGAAAACTTCGAGATATTGAAAGAAATCAAGAATTTTTTCAAGAAATAAAGAAAAACTTCAAGATCCTGAAAGAAAATCTCAAAAAATCGGGAGAAAATTTCAAGACATTGAGAGAAATTTTAAGAAAACAAGAGAAAACTTCTTGACATCAAGACAACTCTTCCATGGAATCAAGAAGAAAAAATTTCATGAAACAAAGGGAAAATATGAAATCAAGAGAAAATTTCATGAAATCCAAAGAAAATTTCATGAAATCTAGAGAAAATTTCATGAAATCTAAAGAAAATATCATGAAACCAAGAAAAAATGTCAGGATATCCAGAAAAAATTTCATGAAATTAAGAAGAATATATAAAAAACTGTTGAAATTCTCCAGAAATGAATAAAGAAATCTCAAAATGACAAGCGGCATTCGAAGAATAATGAAACATTGAAGGAATAAAATGAAGTTTACATAAATGAAGAGTAAATCTGATGAAATTTATAGAAGTGAACAAATTTTATGTTAAAATTTAATTATTTCTTTAATTTTATATAGACACTCTATGTCTTGGTACAAACTACGCTTTATCTTACAAACCGTATCCATTTGATACGTACTCATTCTATATTCAATAATCATTCTATGCAATGTGTTCATAATAGACTTGAAAGTTGTTCCTGCTGTTTCAAATCTATGAATAAATATACTTTTCAGAATGCTTATAAAATAATTTTAGAAAACTTTCAACTTTCATGAAGCTTTCAAAATTTACATGTAAGCTTCATCAAATATGTTCACGTGAAACAACATAAATCTTTTACAATGCTAATCTTTTACGACAAAACAATACTAATCTTTTGTTCCATACGCAAAAATCTTTTACTATGTTAATCTTTTCCAAAACAATATTGATCTTTTGTTCCGCACACAAAAAGTTTTCTTCAACAATTAAATGACAATAAAAAATGAATGCTTTTTGCGAGAAAATGTTACATTCGTGGAGTTGTAAAAAAATTTAAACGACGAAAGAAAAAAGCAGGACAACATGCATTTAAGAAATTGCAAGGAACCACCAACTATAAATATTAATATGTTTTTATCTAAAAATTCTTACACCAAAACCGAGTTGTAAAAAACAAAAATTTTTTACCGTTACAGAACACATGCAATCCAACCAATTCGTTGACTGATTTTAACATAGAAATTTCGACAGTGATATTTTTTCATATTTTCAGCAAAAAACTATTTCTTAGCTCTTAACATAAGAGAGGAATTTATTATTTACACACGCGCCATCAGTAAACATCCTCAATGAACTTTGCGTTTCATCTTCTCCAAAAGTTCAAGGTGTTGCAAGCATTTTTCTTTAAAGGTATAAGGCAAGATTATTCAAATAAATCGATCTAAGATCAGAGTCCATACATCAGAAATGATTCAGAATCGATATAGCATATTTCAAGATTCTTTTCTCACTGTCAACTATCGTAAACCTTAAAGATGTTTAGAAAAAATACGACTACCAAGGCTTCAAGAATTTGCAGTACTCTATCAAAAACTTCGTCAGCTTGTTACTCGTTTCCAGAAAGGCGGGAACCAATCAAAACCTTTTCCGTCCAGCACTTATTTCGAGACGAGCGGGAACCAATCAAAACCTTTTCCCCCCCAGCACTCGTTTCGAGACGAGCGGGAACCAATCAAAACCTTTTCCGTCCAGCACTTATTTCGAGACGAGCGGGAACCAATCAAAACCATTTCCCGCCCAGCACTCGTTTCGAGACGAGCGGGAACCAATCAAAACCTTTTCCCGCCCAGCACTCGTTTCGAGACGAGCGGGAACCAATCAAAACCTTTTCCCGCCCAGCACTCGTTTCGAGACGTCCATAAACCAATAAGGAGCTTGGACGAAGATGTCAACAACGATCAATGCTTCCTCCCTATTGGTCAGGATAAGCGTCACATGATCATGAGCTACGTTCACTTGTTTTAATTTATTGGGAAATAATACAGTATCGATATACAGTGGTATTTGAACGTGGAAATTCAATCAGGTGCCATTTTCAGTAGTTTTTATTGCAGAATTCTACAACGACCTTAGTATGTATTTATATTTTCTCACTAGATTTTTCCTTACTTTATGAAACGGAAATTTTGGCTACGATATTTTCTTGTGGTGTATTTAGATACTTGAACATGTTCGTCATACACCGGAAAACAAACAAAAAAACATAGGAATGAAACAGTTGAGAATTGATTGCAGAATGAAAACATATAAGACTATACCCAAGGAACTTCTACTTCACAATTTTACCTTATTTTTCGCACAAGTTTTAAAATTTCACATTGTTTTCTCACATATTTTTCACCTTTTCAACAACTAGCATACTGTTTACACAATTGTAATACGCAATTCCTTTTATAAGCGAACAAAAACATTCCTCTTACATTTGTTGTGTAAAATACTTTGCTGAACCGGCTCTGGTGTGTGCGCTTGTGTGTTTGTGTTTTATTGTGTGTTCTGTGTTTGGCGTGTATTTGTGTGACTGTGTTTTGGCGTGTGTACTCTGTGTCTGTGTTTGATGTGTACTTGTGTATTCTGTGTGTGTTGTGTACTTGTGTATTCTGTGTGTGTTGTGCACTTGTGTATTCTGTGTGTGTTGTGCACTTGTGCATTCTGTGTGTGTTGTGTACTTGTGTATCTCGAGCACACAAATGTCTTCTGTATACTTTACATGCCTGACTCACACAGAGCTCGCGTGTGTTTGCCTGTATAACTAAATTCTACAGCTCCGTAGTAAACAATAATTTCCCGTTCGATGAAATGCTAAGGATAATTTTTTGTTTCCAATAAAGAAACGAAAGGTCAGGTTTCCAGTATTAAGTCAACTCGACCAAGTCAACTTTGTTAAGTTGACTTTGTAAAGTCAACTTTGTCAAGTCAACTTTAGTAAGTCAACTTTAGTAAGTCAACTTTAGTAAGTCAACTTTAGTAAGTCAACTTTAGTAAGTCAACTTTAGTAAGTCAACTTTAGTAAGTCAACTTTAGTAAGTCAACTTTAGTAAGTCAACTCGACCAAGTCAACTTTACTAAGTAAACTAGACTGAGTCAAATTTGTTAAGTTAACTTTGTAAAGTCAACTTTGTTAAGTTAACTTTGTAAAGTCAACTTTGTTAAATCAACTCGACCAACTCAACTCATTGAAGTCAACTCTGTAAAATTGAAGCCTCCAAGTCATCTTCGCAACGCTAATTAGACCATGTCAACTTAGCAAAGTCAACGCTGCCAAGTGAACTTCGATAAGTCAACTCTCCCACGCAGCAGTTGACGGTGTCTTTATGACGCGGACTCTGCACAAAAAAGTCATATTAGGACAAATGTGAAAAATCATATTAGAACAAATGTAAAAAGTCATATTAGAACAAATGTAAAAAGTCATACTAGAACAAATGTAAAAAGTCATACTAGAACAAATGTAAAAAATCATATTAGAACAAATGTAAAAAATCATATTAGAACAAATGTAAAAAATCATATTAGAACAAATGTAAAAAATCATATTAGAACAGATGTAAAAAGTCATATTAGAACAAATGTAAAAAGTCATATTAGAACAAATGTAAAAAGTCATATTAGAACAAATGTAAAAAGTCATATTAGAACAGATGTAAAAAGTCGTATTAGAACAAATGTAAAAAATCATATTAGAACAAATGTAAAAAATCATTTTAGAACAGATGTAAAAAGTCATATTAGAACAGATGTAAAAAGTTATATTAGAACAAATGTAAAAAGTCATATTAGAACAAAAGTAAAAAATCATATTAGAACAAATGTAAAAAGTCATATTTGAACAAATGTAAAAAGTCATATTAGAACAAATGTAAAAAATCATTTTAGAACAGATGTAAAAAGTCATATTAGAACAGACGTAAAAAGTTATATTAGAACAAATGTAAAAAGTCACATTAGAACAAAAGTAAAAAATCATATTAGAACAAATGTAAAAAGTCATATTTGAACAAATGTGAAAAGTCATATTAGAAGAGATGTAAAAAAATATCACATTAGAAGAAATGTAAAAAAATCACATTTGAACAAATGCAAAGTCATATTGTAACAAATGAAAAACACCTCAAATGAGAACAGATGTAAATGCAATGTTCCCTCGCTACTTTGCGGTTCCGGCCGCGATAACTAAATTTTCGCGATGTACGGACAGCATATTTACCGTACTTATTCAACATGTATTTAGACTTTTATATTGTTGTTACACCTGATTGTTATTACTGGACACCTGAATATGATGCTATCCTACAATACATCACTCGAATTTAACTCACATGCACATATAAGGAATATTGGAGAGGTAGTGAAGGATTAATGTAGGCAAAATTGGAGAGGTAGTGAAGGATTAATGTAGGCAAAATTGGAGAGGTAGTGAAGGATTATTGTAGGCAAAATTGGAGAGGTAGTGAAGGATTATTGTAGGCAAAATTGGAGAGGTAGTGAAGGATTATTGTAGGCAAAATTGGAGAGGTAGTGAAGGATTAATGTAGGCAAAATTGGAGA
>JACJUY010005618.1:10030-33361 GCA_014220935.1 Platorchestia sp. MABIK | reverse complement strand
TTCCATGAAAAAAAAAAAAAAATTGCTTCACTCAATCGGTAGATGTTGGTATGCAATACCAACCCGAGATGTTGGTATACACCTTGAAAACGAGGGGAAAAGTTCACGAATTCCTTGTAAGATTCAACTCCGTACACACAAAAACTAAGGCTCCTGTAAAAATAAAAACTGAATACCTCTTGCAACGCATATGCCTTATCATAAAAGAAGCAAACTCTACATTATGACTACAAGCTCCGTCTAGAACATTTTAAACTAGCCTACGAAGTTTTTAACAAACGTACATAATGTCACTATGTTTTGATACAGGCTATCAAAAACAAGGTGATGGGTGAAGTTTACAATAAACGTAGATAATGTCCCCCATGTTTTGATAGAGGCTATCAAAAACAAGGTGATGGGTGAAGGTTACAATAAACGTAGATAATGTCCCCCATGTTTTGATAGAGGCTATCAAAAACAAGAGGTTAGATAAAGCTTATCAATACCAAGGTGATAGAGAAAGCTTATCAATACCAAGGTGATAGATAAAGCTCATCAATACCAAGGTGATAGATAAAGCTCATCAATACCAAGGTGATAGATAAAGCTTATCAATACCAAGGTGATAGATAAAGCTTATCAATACCAAGGACCTAGGAAAGGACTACAAAAACCAAGGTGTAATCAAACTCTGAGTATTTACATTAAAGCACAATTTTCATTTCCTGAACGTATGTATAGCATAGCCTATAACATATCTTCACACAATAGAACGTTCATTATCAGAAAACGTCCGTCAAAATAAAAAATAATAGAAAGTTATCATTTCATTGACTCCATGTAGAGCTCCTAAACCATTTATCGAAGTCGTTCCATTAAGAGTACATTCTTGCATTGTTTGTTGTTTCTCAGACAACGAGAATACTATCCACTTATTAAAAAACCCACTAACTTAGGGATCCTAACTGAAATTGCAATAAGAATCCTATACACTTATGAAAAAACACACTAACTTAGGAACCCTCACTGAAATTACAATAAGAATACAATCCACTTATTACAAAACCCACTAACTAAGGAATTCTAACTGAAATTGCAAGAACAATACTAACCACCTATGAAAAAAATTCACTAGCGGCACCCTAACTGAAATTGCAATAAGAATACTATGAACTATCCACTTGTGAAAAAACCAACTAGCGAACCCTAACTGAAATCGTTGCCTCATTTGAAACACTACCACATTTGGCAGCAATGGATATAGTGAAAATGATTTTTACGGATCATTTAAAATAGAAAATGAAGGAAAGTGAAGAGATGTTGTTTACGTGAGTACAGAATGATAGATTACATAAAATTTTAAAAAGACGCAAGGTGCCACTACGATATTTTAAAGTTTTAAATCCATAAGAAATGGCAAATACTGTCACAGATTTAGAATAAAAATACTATATTCCTTGAAAATATTCACAAATCCACGATTTCCTTTCCGATTCTGAATTTTAATTGAAAATTTGTTTAGAATGAAAGGATTACAAGCAGGGATTTACTTCTAAATTTGCGACTTCCACTGAAAACGTGTTTTTAATCTAGAAATTTACCTGGACATCCATTCCAAAATTCAGCAATTCCAATGAAAACCTATTCTGAAAGGAGGATTTTTCAGGATATCCATTCCTGAATTCAAAATTTCTACTCAGAATTTTCGAAGAAACCCTCTTTTGGCTCGAAGACTTTTTTCGCGATATCAGCGTACTCCTAAATTCAAAACTTCCACTGTACATCTTTTTTAATGAAGAACTTTCTCGCATTCTTCATTTAATGAAGAATTCTAAAGAGCGGAAGGCATCATTTAGCAAGAACTCAGGGTAACGCGTTATCTATGCACAAGGTGCATAGGAACAGTAAGTTGAGAAAGAAGTTCAAGGAACAAGATAAAAGTTGAATAAGAAAGCAGTAGGTGCGGCGTGCTGGAAAAACAAGACAGCAGTCAAACTTAAAAAGATAGTCCGTAGAAAAATATTGACAATATTTTATTTCAAGAAAAATAATGCCTACCTCTTATAGCTCGGAACGTCAAACATTCCCCTCGGGAGGTATGCAATAACGTAATTACTACAAATTACGACGCGTACTAATTACTTAAGCGTACCTGGTAATGCAACTTGAAATTCAAGTTCTGCCTGACTACTTCCATCTACTTTAATCTCAACTTAGCAGAGCTGTCAGATTCGATTTATTCTGGTCATTAATTCTCAATTTCTTTCAAGCAAAATTCAGCAATTGAATAACTAAATTGAACCATGCAAAAAAAAAAAAAAGAATAATTGGTAAAAACTGAAGAAAAATTTGAGTCCCTTAAACCAGGAAAAGGCGAACTTGAACCATTGTGGTCACAAAACAAGATCGAACTGGATTATTTTGATCATGTCGCAATGAAGCAATTAGGCCAGGTGAAGGTTAACCCATAGGTCACAAAAAATACGCCAAATTGGATTTTTTTGATCGTGAAAAAAATCAAAATCCTTCAAATTGGATTATTTTGATCGTGAAAAAGATAAAAATCATCCAATTAGGCTATGGATAAAGGCAGAAATGACCAATTTCAACCACGAAAGCCAATATGGCTGGAAAGGGATATCTTATTCTTCAAGAACTAAAAATAACATACGCAAGCAACAGGAGGAAAACTGAACACTAAATGGGAAGCCATTACTCAAAAATCCTACGGATATCGTAAAAATATCTACTTTCTACACGATATCAACTTTCTTAAACGATCTTATACGATCTGTTTCACTTTCTATACGTTTCAATACATTCTCGTACATCGTCACAGTCGCATACGAGAATTTGAACAAAGGTGAGCTTCACTAATTGGGTTGTGTGATGCCTAAACTAATGATAAATGTCCTCACCTTCAACTATTACCATGGGCTCTAATCTAACCTAAATCATCTTATTCATATTTTCTGGTATTTCAAAGAGTACAGAATGTACAAAAATTCTGACGGGTTTTCAGTGCTCTCCCGAATGCATATTACAGTACCGTTGAACCTGCCATCAAGTAAATAAAAAATCTAATTCTTCCATATTGGAATGACAAAGCAGCTAATTTGTTTTGAATGCGAACGCTTATTCCGGAATAGATAAATGCTTACACATTTTTTGCTTATTTACAACACACAGCGCAAAGTATCTATCACATCGCCAGTCTACCTTGAATTAACGTTAAATTCGATACTTTATTTTGACGTTACGAACCTGCGAAAAAGACCAACGCTTTATTTACAATAGACCCATAAACAATCAAATTTGTGGTTTCGCGTTTGCTCAATACTCAATTTTGACATTACGAACGTTTCAAAAAGGCCAACACTCTATTTACAATCGACCCATAAACAAAAATCAAGTTTGTAATATCAGAAGTTCAGTGCGCGCGTTTGCCCAAGACGTGGTACGACCTGAAGCAAGGCACCACACACAAGGGTATGATGCAGATGTCACAGAATCGACCCATTAACAATCTAATTCGTTATTTCATAATTTCAGTGCGTGCGTTTGCCCAAGACGTGGTACGCTCTGAAGCAAGGCACCACACACAAGGGCACATCGCAGGTGTCACAGAAGACAGAAGACGTGATATTGTAAACTCCGTTTCTCAAACATTCAACACATCTCTGGTATATGGGAGACCCAGAGCTTGGACCATCCTTCGGGTTCTTGTTAGGGATCAGTTTTCGGGTGGGCAAATGCATAACTGGCCGTGGGGGCATCGAAGAAACGGTCTGAGTTGAAGCGCATGATTTAGACTGGCGAACTTGCTGGGCGTTAGCGACAGCTTGCAATGGTACAGCTTGGATTGACGTTGAAAAGGTTGTGGGTAGTCTTACAGTCTGGCACGCCCTTGACAGAGTTAGGATAGAAGTTTGAGTTGATCGAGGTTTGCACGCAATATCGTGTGACTGAGGTGTTTTTGTTAGGTTTGGCGAATTCGTAGCGGATTTGGGAGTTGTCGGATTCTCAGGGTTGTCGTCAATTTCTTCAAGCATGTCCCGAACTTCCTGTAGACTCTTGCGTAGCGCAATGATGGAGCTTGGCGAAGTGCTCATTGCAGCCACGGTTTCACTAGCCTTTTGTGAAGTTTTGCTCAATAGCTGAGTTGCAGCCCGTAAAATGGAGGCAGGGTTGGCTTTTGACGAAGACGCAGATTTTCGGGAAGGAGACTGAGGTTCTTGAGATCTAGCAACATGCCCAGCAGTATAGGCAGGCGATTTGTCAGAAAATTTCGAAGGCTCACGCGACATGGATGATTTTGAAGAAACTGACGATTTGACAGATGCCAAATGCGGTTCACCTGCCATGGGCTGTGAAGCAAGTGAAAGCTTTCCGTCACGAGTCGCAGGAGAAAGATTTCCCACAGGCGTCCTCGAAAGCAAATTTTCATTTTCTGTAGAACCATCACTACTAGATGCTGAAAATGCATTTCCACTTTGTCTCGTTTCCCGATTTACGGGCATATAAGAATATGATTTTTGAATGAGACTGGCTTTTCGAGGTGGTATCTCCTGACTTGTACCGACAAATTTGGAATGCTCATTCGAATGTTTGTTTTTCTTCATCAGAGACAATTCAGGTACATCTCCACATGGGGACAATGAGGATCTTGGTCGTTTGGATACAACAGTCGGCTTAGAAGCCTCTGTTGTTATTTCAGAAGCGACCGAAGTTGGTGTAAGGGCAGAAGTTCCTGCAGAAGTTGAAATGAGTTTGGTGGATGATTCAGATATCACATGGGAGTTCAATATCAATGGAGACGTTTCAAGTTTTCCAGGTGAATCTGGTAGAACTGACTCCAAAGATTCTTGAGAAACATTGGAATCAACAAGTTTAGATTTCATTTTTTTGCCAATCCCAGTGTTGCTAAGACGAGCCTGGGCTTTGATACTGCTTTTTCGTCGTTGTTTTGTTTTGGGTTCGGTAAATTCATTCGAAATATCAGATGTGTTGACATGGGTACGTTTTTTCGCTATTGCTGGGCGCATAGAACCTTTTCGCGCGAGTACGCCAGCCAAAGGTTGAGATGACGAGTTTTCGGTGACAGGTTCCGTATCCTGAGCAGCCTCTGACAAATTTCCAGCCATATCTAATGTCCCTGCACATGATGTAATTGCAGATCTTATGCGCGTTGATTTTACAGTTCTTTTACGTTTTGATTCTTTTAAAAGTGAAGAACTCGAGGACATTTTACTCGTTATTTCCGATGCATTTTGCTGCACTGCTTTCTCTGAAGCATCTTCATCTAGAGAAAGCGATGGGTTCTCGTTCTGATTTGAGATGACACCATCCGACGATGGAACATCTTTTTGTTCATCAGCGGTCATGGTAGCGGAGAGTTTCTTCGACAATTCGAGGTTATTATTTTCAACACAAGTAGATTGGTTCGTAGCCAGTAGACCATCATCAATGTTGTCTGATGAATTAGCTTTGTTACTCGCGAGCTCATCGGATGCAGATTTTCCCGGAGCTTCAACGGACATTTCGAGAGCAGGACCATCGCTAACATCGGACAAAGGAGCGGAGTTCTTCAACGAAAGAGCTTTTTTAGTATTAAAAGCTGTAGAACGATTCCTACCCTTCACAGTTTTGCGAGCAGGAACAGCACTTTCATCAGCGGATGCGACGCTACTGACAAGCATAGTGTCGGAGATATTACTTGTTCCATCACCTGTTTTAGTTTCATCAGAATGAACAGCATCAGAGACTACCTTACTAGCGCTCTGTAAACTGCTGGCTGAAGAAATTGATACAGGAGTGACATTTACGGAAGTGTTCGCTGCAGTGACAGCGAAGCCCCTTTTACTACTTCTCCCAATTATACTACTCAAAGATCGTCGCGTCCTGCGTCCAGGTCTCTCTTTCTGAGTCTCCATTACATCTTCTTCAGTGTCCAAAGACATCTGCGGCGTGAAAGTGGTCGCGAGCCTGTTGTAGAGCTTCCTCTTCTTCAGTTTCTCTTTGGCGAAGACGACGGTACTAGAAGCAACGTTCGAAGCATTGGGTTCTGTGCCGTCTGCTACGTCGGTGGAAACAGAAGTGTCGACTGAATTTTTCGGGGGTTTTGCAGAAGTTGATGTGCTGGAGGTAGGAGAAATCTTGGAGCCTGACACGCTCACGGCAGTAGAATTTGCGTGAATCGGACTGACTTGACAGGTAGATTTTGAAAACGAAGACGAAGGAGAACGAAGCAAAGTAGAAGGGGAACGATGCAAAGTAGAAACCAATGGAGTGCTAGTGGAGGTAGCGATGGGGAAACTAAAAGGTACAATGGAATTAAATACCGATGAAACGGAAATTGGAGATTTAATAGAACTAATAATGGTAGATGTGTTAGGGGTATTGTTAATGATAGTGGGGGGAGTACTAGTAGTCGGCTGGTTATCTACCGTAGGTGAGGGCTTTGGAACATCAACTGGTGTCACGCTAGAGCAAGAGATAGAGGTAGTCGACGTGGTAATGGAAACTGAAGCAGAGGAACGCAAGTCAATACTTTCCGTCGTAGCATCAGAGACTTCAGTGGTTTTCTTAGATTTAACAGCGGCAATTTTAGTTTTCTTCCCTCCATCGCCGATTTGTTTTGTTGCATCGGCAGTTTTGCTTGAATCAACGATGGTTTCCTTCTGTTCTACGTTGGTTACGTTAGATGCAACGGAAGTTGAGTTTTCTGCAACAGTGATTTTGTTTCCTACAACATGGCATTTTTTCGTGGCATCGGTTTTCTTTTCGACAACTGGCGTTTCTTTCTCAGCAATACTATATTTCTCTGTTGTATCAGAAGGATCACTCTCAACGGTTTTGTCAAAAGAAGCAACACTGGTATTTCTTCCAACAACGGTTTTGTCAAAAACAACACCTGCATTTCTTACATCACTTGCAACTGAAACAATGTTACCATCGTTTTCTGGTATACGTACAGAGGATTCTTCCGAGCGATTATCGGCGCCTCTAAAACCAGGTACAGATGGTTTGCTTTTGACGACACTTTCATTGATGCCATTTTCATTTTCGCTATGACCACTCATCTTAGAACTGAAATCACTCTTTTTGATTTCAGATTCATCGCTTGGGGGAGTATCACGAACTTCTTCAGCGTTGTTGGGTTTATCACTAACTTCATCTGAATTGAAGACAACTCCATAATCGTGATCACGAAGACCATTATTCGAACTCTCGACTGTAGTTTGAGGTGCACCACTTGACGACCCATCCATGGAAGCAACATCGGGTAAAGTTTCATCATCTGAACATGTTTCCATGATCGCTGCGTCATCAATTACAAGCTGTTGGCTAGTATCAGACGGACATGCACTGGTGTTTACAGAAGATAAACTAGTGTCAGAAAGATATAATCTAGGAGCTTCTGTTCCAATAAGAACACTCGACTTGGAATCAGTTTTCTTGTGTGAACCTTCAGCAATTTCGCTGGCATTTTTGGAGGTTGATGGAACTGTCTCAATTTCACGGGTAGGGCCAGTATCAGTGCTACTTGCATTATAATTATCGTGCTCAGAGGAGGTAGGATGTTGCTCTTGAATCGCAGACACTGAAGGAAAAGCCATATTGGCAGAAACCTGACTACTGAGTTCCTTTGAAATAAGAGGTTTGTCAGCCATTGCAGTTGCCTCTACGGGCATTTTAGATTCAGCGTCCAACAGTTTCGCATTTTCCTCGCTTGTCGTACGAGGTTCGGGATGTTTTGTTCTAAATTTGGGGGAAACTTCATTACGTTCGGTTATTTCTTTAGAACCCGACTTTGAAATTTGGCTATGTTTAGTGCTGCTCTTATCTGATGGCGGAGGAGATTGGGCACCATTAGATTCAAAAGAATCTAAGGATGATTTAGAAACTTTGGCAGGCACTGGACCTTTGGTAGATTCAGATAAGCCCTTGAAAGAGCTTGGGGCTCCTTTGACAGATTTAGATAAACCTTTGACAGATTTAGATGAACTTTTAGCAGACCCACGTAAGCCTTTGGGAGATTTAGATAAACCTTTGACAGATTTAGATGAACTTTTAGCAGACCCACGTAAGCCTTTGGGAGATTTAGATAAACCTTTGACAGACTTAGATGAACTTATGGCAGATCCAGGTGAGCTTTTGGAAGTTTTAGCTGTACTTTTAGCAGATTTAGATAAACCTGTGGCAGACCCAGATAAGCCTTTGGTAGACCTCGAAGTACCTTTGGCTAATCCAGATGTGCCTTTGGTAGATCTCGAAGTACCTTTGGCTAATCCAGATGTGCCTTTGGTAGATCTCGAAGTACCTTTGGCAAATCCAGATGTGTCTTTGCTAGACCTAGATGCCTTTTTGGCATATTTAGCCACGCCTTTGACAGGCTTAGATGAACTTTTAGCAGACCCTGACGAGTCTTTGGCAAGTTCAGGCGATTTATCGACAAACTCTGACGGATTTTCACCGGTTCCAGACACACAGCTGTCTCGGTTGAATTCGTCTTCGCAAACGCCGGACACTATCTCGAATTCATCGATTGGTCCGTCCGACATTATCAACCTAGGCGTGACATCATCAAGGGGAGTAACATTTTCAAGGGGGGATAGATTACCATCAAGATCATCTCCAGTGACTGGTGTAACAGCCGATGTTTCCTTTTCAACAACTGGCGGTTTAATCTCACATAAACGCTGTTGTTTCTTAGCTGAGTTCATCAGCACCTGATCAGTAACTGTTACCGTGACAATCGAGTCTGTATTTTTGACTACCTCCTTTTTCTTATGAACTTTCAGTTCTTTGGAGCTTGAATGTCCGTTGGGGGTTTCTATGCCACGGTCCTCTATTCCGTTTACATCAATGTCATCGCTATTGTCGATTGGACTTGTTTCAATTTCGCGGTTCTCTTCATTGCTTTCTACGTCATGGCCTTTGCGGTCTGTTTGGACTCCCGTTGCACCTTCTGCCAGGCTTTCTTGAAGATTTTCTCTTTGAACTTCACCATCAACATTATGATTTTCTGAGTTATTGCCTTCATGATGAGACACGTCATTTGACCGATCGTTAGCTCCCGCATCACCGGAGTGAACTTTTTGGCATTGCAGTACTTTGGAGTTCTCTTCGACTTCTTCATTGTCGCTGCCACCTTGAAAGCCATCAGCCAGACGATAAGTTTCACCAAGAATCAAATGACTCACACTCGACGTGTTTTCATTTTCACCTTCATTGCTGTCCACAGCTGCTGCGTCGTTGAGATCTTTAGTTTCCAAGTTACTAAAGATATCTTTCGAGTCCTCATCATTGTGTTTGATAATGGATAGACCACCTGCAACGTCAGTGTTCACCAGGGAATCACTGGCGACATTGATGTCTTCCCCAAGAATATTATCGATGTCATTGCTAGCTTCTTCGGATTTCACGCTCACGTCGTCGTCGATTTCTTCGTCGGTGACAACGCTTTTAACATCGACATCTTCCTTTATTTCATCAAAAGCCATAGCAGCACCGACGTTAAAAACGTCCGGAATGCCAACCATTTTGGTATCAGGACTAATTTCTGGAGCTTGGGAACCATTAGACAGCGTGGTAACACCGGTACCAATACTAGTAGTCACCGTATCAGTACCAGGACCACCCGTTTTAATTGAATTCTTCGTATCACAACCGCCGGAGACCTCAGATATGGCAAAAGTGTTTGAGCCAGCTTCGAGGTTTATCGGAGCAATAGCAGTGTCGCTTCCGCTTCTTTTGTCGTCAGCAAAACTAGTAGCAGCATCAGAGTTATCGCCATCCACACCTACAGTATCGTCAGCTTTATTAGTGTTATCGCAGTCAGCATCGTAAGTTTTAGTATTATCGTCATCAACGCTATAAGTATCGACAGCTTTACTAGTATCATCCCCGTCTTTATCAGTAGTATCAACAACCTCACTAGTTTCGCCCTCTTTATCACTAGTATCATCGCCGTCTTTACCATTAGGATCGACAACCTCACTAGCATCATCGCTGTCTTTCCCAGTAGTGTCGACAACCTCACTAGCATTATCGCCATTCACACCAGTAGTATCGTCAGTCTTACCGCTGCACACACCAGTAGAATTACACTCCCCAGTATTATCGTCGTTCATGCCAGTTGAATCGCAAGCAGTATTGTCAGTCTGATCTGTAGTGGCATCGCCAGCCTTTTCTTTAGTAGTATCGTTAGCCTTATCCGTAGTATCGTCAGCATCTTCAGTAGCTTTCTCAGCATCTTTAGCAGTATCGTCAATCTGATCTGTAGTGGTATCGCCAGCCTTATTTGTAGTATCGTCAGCATCTTCAGTAGCATTCTCAGCATCTTTAGTATTATCGTCAGTCTCATTGGTAGTATCGGAACACACACCAGTAGCAACGTCAGTTCCAACGGTAGTATCGCCAATATCGTCGATGGTATCGTCTTGACTAGTGTCTAAGGGAACGCTACTGTCGAGGTCAGAAAGGCTGTCTTGTGCTTCTTCGTCGGCCGATGGTAGAGAACACTGAGAACTTCTTCGTTTTCTTTTGTCCTGTTGGTGTCCTACTTGTTCTTCCGGTTGTTCTTGTTCTGCCTGTTGTTGTCCTTGTTCTACCTGTTGCAGTCCTTGTTCGTCTTGTTCTACCTGTTGTTCTTGTTGTTGTCGCTGCAGCAGAGCCTGCCTTTGTAACTTAAGCTGCCTCCTCATTCTCACACTCTTATTAAAGGCCGCCAGTATTCTCTGCAAGACACAAAACAAACGTGTCAGTCACTACGCCTCGCATTGTTGACTACTAACTCAAGGGCCGTTTACACTAGGGGACATTTTGGCCGTGAGGCACGACACGTGTATACAAGGCTCACCATTGAGGCTCATTTTTGTGTGTGTATACGAAGTTCCCTATTCGCTCTGATCGAATTCGTGAGGCGCGACACTCAAGAGCCTCGCAACTACCGTGGCGAATATGGAACTTCGTAGATACACACACAAATTTGAGACTCAGTGGTGAGTCTCGTATACACGTGTCGCGCCTCACGGTCAAAATGTCCCCTAGTGTGAACGGCCCTTCACTCTCCACATTTCATCAGAAAACCGCTCACTACGCTTCGGATTATTAACTACCTACTTACTCACCACATTTCATCAGAATATCTTAAGGTGTTATTGTACAAGTAAGCCCTTGTACAAGTAAGGTCTTCCGATCATTTAGGAATGACAAATTCATCCTGCTTTAGAAAATGGTCGTTCACGTAGGTATCATGAATACTAGACCCTGAACATGATCGTGAAGGAAGTTAGAGAACTGGTTTTTAATTTGTAATAAGGAACTGTCATTAAATTGGGAGAGAACAGTTCTTTAATTAAACCAGAGCTGGCAGGTAACTTAGAGTTAGCCTTCCAGTACATTTTTTTGGAACCGTTCGGTTGAATAAAACAAAGCGACCGTGACTGAGCGTAGTGATATTGTGTCATCTTCAAGTCACAATCTTTCTTCAAGTTGAATCTCTAGTCACAAGGAACGTTCACACAACATGTAACATAGCTAAGATTCCTAGCAGTGAACGGAGATGATGGGAGAAATACGAGTCAGATTTGTTTTTAAAACATCAGTTTTGCTATTGGTAGGATGGTAAAATGATCAAATGCAGAGAAGAAAAACAATTGAAAGTGAATTGCCGAGGCAAAAAGGAGCTTATGTTCGAGAGGTTAAACTTGTGACAATAATATTGTTATTGTACGAACTTTTGACAGTAATTTACATATTATTGTACTAACTTTTGACAATAATATTGTTATTGTACGAACTTTTGACAGTAATTTACATATTATTGTACTAACTTTTGACAATAATATTGTTATTGTACGAACTTTTGACAGTAATTTACTTATTATTGCACAAACTTTTGACAATAATTTACTTATTATTGTACTAGCTTTCGACAATAATGATTGTACATACTTTCGAAAATGATACATTATTGTACAAACTTTTGCCAATAATAAAATTATTATTGCACAAACTTTAAACAATAATTTTCATTTCTCTAGCGGCAGAAATACTGGCGGCCGTTCATACTTGCACACAAACACACATCCCATCTCCACACAAAACATTCTACACAAATTCTGTGAAGTCACACGTACATATAAATAAAACCGGTCGGAAGTAATTAGTATCATTTTAAGCTAGGTAAAAACAATTCGCATCATTTTAAGGTAAACACCAACAAGATAACCTCGTTTACCACAACTCCCATTTACCCGCAGGCAATCACTTCAGTTACTGCTTGGTATATATGTAATTATTCCTACCATCTTATAGCTGTGAACAGAACATATTTAGGAAGCGTAGCTTCCAACTGAACACAGCCATAAACAAATAATGCATCATTTAAAATTAGTCTTTATTTTCACATCCTCGATATTACTTCACGTGTAACAAATCTGTATAAAGGTTCAATTGCCAGTGTCATACAAATGGTTCTTATGTATGTATGTACAAGCAAATGTACGGGTCGAAATATTACGGTAATTTCTCTTAAATTATCATAGACAAAACCCAGTAAATGTGAACTTTTCATCGAAGCATTTAAAAAATAAGAACGATGGGATTTCCTAATGTCGTTCAACTTGGTCGTCCCCCAAGTTGAGGAAATAAAATTCGTCAGAAACGACGAATCTTGGAGCAGCACGTCCGCGTCCGACGAGTGCCAGAAGCACACTGAGACAACAGTTTTCCTATTCATTTAAGTACTGCATTGCGCAGCACGTCCGCGTCCGGTGAGTGCCTGTAGCACACTAAATCTAAAAGCGGTTGCCCCTTCTTAAACGGCCTGATTCAATTGAGATGGCTACCCACAAATGGGATTACAGGCAACCACTGATTTAATTTCCTCTTTTCTAGCAAAATTCGCCCCATTATGGCAAGATTACATGAGTTAGTGTCAACATTCCAAGCCACAACGGTGTTTCTAAGAAGATTATCACATGAAAATACCTACATTTTTGCAGGAAGATCGCATGACCTAAAGCACATATTACGCGGAACTCAGCGATGTTTTCAGGCATAAAAAACAGGTGACCATGATGACATTGGAGACGGAAAGCTGTTATTAATCTATTTCTGAAGTTAGGTAAGAAAATATTTTCACGCTGAAGTCCCCTCGCATTGAAATTCTTTTTAGCAGTCTGCCATATAACAGACTGCGATGGAGATATGAATGCATCAAATATTGATACTTTAATGAATTTAGAAACTTGTAAACGAAGAACACTGATAAGTTTGAAATCAGTTTTATTAGAACTTGACACGGTCTTAGAATTTATTCCCGTGTTTGATCTTACACGCACCCCATCATCAGCTACATCGTTCCAGACTGTGACATTATCATCAAAGACCTACAAGCAGCAGCATTCATAGTTTCAGATCATGTTGAAAACCTGACTACAGTCAAGAGGTCAATTTTTTCAATTCCTTAACACTTTGACTGCTACGTGCACCACCGGTGGTACACGGAGGTAATTTTCACAATGCTGCTGACCGACCAGTAGGCGCAAACTCAATTTTCATAAGTATTTAATCAATGCTAAATGAAGGCACGATCCAGTTAATGTTTGGTATTATCAAAATAGTTTACTACAATTGACTTAAAATTTGAGTTTGGTGTTGAACTTAATACTTAGTTGCCACAGTCAAAGTGTTAAGAAACTTTCCTGCAAACAGGGATAGGGAGACAAAAAATCCAACACTCCATTTTTACTTCGCCTTGTCTGACACAAATGGCCAACGAACGGGCGAGTACAGCACGCAATCTATCTTTTTTTCGCCAGGGCGCCAGTAATTTTCGCCGCCCGTAAAACCTCTGCATGGGGCAGCCAAAATTATAAAAAAGCAATCGATAAAGTAGTACAGGGTGGCGCATAAGTAACGCACCCTTTTGAAGGTAAATTTTAAAGATTTATTACCGCAATATACACTGGGTATCTGTAGACAGGATACATGTAAATAAATTTTAAGAGTTCCTCTATCGTTTGCAATTAACCCTATCGTTATACCTTTCATAGTTTATTTATTATTAATTTCTTAAAAGGGTGCGTTACTTATGCGCCACCCTGTACTTGGTAAAGAACACGGTGGCAGAAAGCTGATGTGGCGTAGTGGTTTTGAGATAAATTGATTATAAGGAAGTTTTGGCCTCTCTTTAAAACGACAAAGATGTTCAAAGAGAGGAAAGATGAAGGCACCATTTAGTATGGAGTTAAGGGAACGCAGAATCTATGCACAAGGTGCATAGGAACAGTTGAAAAGTGGTTTCAAGTGGATGTATGCCCTAACCCTCAACACTCTGACAGCGACGTGAGCCACCGGTGGTCACTCAATGAATTTTCATACGACCAGTAGTCACAAACTGAATTAAAATAAATACTATATTGAAACTATATGAAGGCACGATCCAGTTTATGTTTGTTATTCTCAATATTGCTCACTATAATTGACTTTAAATGAGTTAATATCAAACTTTAGTATTACCTGCCGAAGTCAAAGTGTTGGGAAATAAAGTAATTTTCTTTAAATATAATATTAAGTCAGTTATCATTTCCGATGCGCAACTAAGAGTGAACTTGTCAAAAAAAATTTAAACCTTTGTTTCCTTTAAATGAAACATGGGAATTACCAATCCTGAAACGCAATAAAGCGAGCTTTAAACACCAAAAGGTATTTTCTTACAAATGAAACATAGGAATAACAAATACTTATACGCAATAAAATTTTTTCAACACCTATTTTCATTAGAATGAAACATGGGAATTACCTGTTTTGATACGCAACAATGCGAGATTTTCAACACTATAAGGTAGTTATGTCTTAATGCCATAATAACGCACGTTTATGTATGTAACAAACCAACATACTAGTTTCAATTGCCAGTACTATGCGAAGGCAAATGGTATATATAATGTTTGCACGACCTAATCCTATTGCGACTAAATTTTGTTTGGTCTTAAAACAAAACTTTATTAATTTTTCTTATATTATCATAAATAAAGCCCAGTAAACGAGATTTTCTCATCGAAACATTCAGAAAATAAGAACGATGCGAGTGATTCCTTAATGTAAGGTTAAGCAATTAAAAAACAAAAAAAATTTTTTTGAAAAAAAAAAATGAAAAAAGGTTTAATTTAGAATACCGCTTCCGTTGCCGGTATCGCGCGAGAGACAACACGAGTTCTAGAACTTCCAAGAGACTGGTAAAAATATACAAGTAGCAGTATAGTACGAAGACAATATGACTGTAAGGTACCGGCCCAAATATTCATTCCAATTACAGTATCGTCATGAGATAGCGGTATAAAACTGTAAGGTACCGGCATAAAGTTTTTGAAGGATCATTATCGTACGGAAATAAAGGTGTATGATAGTATGATATTGGTCTAAATATACAAATAACAGTATCGTAGCGACCTAAAGCTTCTTAAGGAGCAATGGGACATCCTTAAGGAGCAATGGGACATCCTTAAGGAGCAATGGGACATCCTTAAGGAGCAATGGGACATCCTTAAGGAGCAATGGGACATCCTAAAGGACCAATAGGACATCCTTTAGGACAATGGCTCCTTTTAGTCAAGATACCGTTCTAAAGCTCCTTAAGAACCAATGGCACATCCTTAAGGACAATGGCTCCTTAATGGCCGGCACCGAGCGCTGCCTCACCGCCGGGGAAATGTGTGGGGTCCCTGACGAGCGCAATCTTGGAGTCGTCAGCTATGCCTCGAGCGGAGCAGACTGCGTCGAACTGACGCACTTTCTCAGCGAACACTTCCTCCCACTGCTGTCCGCTCGTCTCCGGCACCACGAACACCAACTGAACACACACAACGCCTGCTTAGTGTCGCCACACCAACACCAACTCAACACACACGACCTGTTTAGTATCACGGATACTGGACACAAACCTAGTATCACAGATACTGGACACAAGCCTAGTATCACAGATACTAGACGCACAACACCTGCTTAGTGTCGCCACACAAACACCAACTCAACACACACGACCTGTTTAGTATCACGGATACTGGACACAAAACTAATATCACAGATACTGGACACAAGCCTAGTATCACAAATACTGGACGCACAACACCTGCTTAGTATCACCACTTCCATCTTAGAAAACAATATGCTCATTTGTGCCAACCCAAAGCTCGTATCAGACAGAAAATTACAACGGAATGAAAAAAAAACATACCATCATCAACAGCAACCACGACAAATCAACATAGAAAGCTCGAAATAATTGAAATTTCTTTTTATATAATGCCATCCTTATGAGCCAACTCCGACATTATGACACTAAAAGAACAACAATTTTATCAACATTTGACTTTAACAAACCAACGTGACGAGAGATGGATAACATGATTTTGGATAACAGGATCTTTCAGTAGTGATAGAAGTCAACCAACCAACAGAGAGTAAACTTCAAATGAATTAAATTTTGAAAGACCGCTAACACAGCAATTGATTTCCAAGGAGTTCAGGGACAAGATTAAGAAAAAAGTGATGGAATACAAACTTTTTGATTTCCTGACTTTGCCAGAACTGTCGATACAAAAAATATCGAAATGAAAAGTAAGAATAGAAATCAAATACAGTCTGAGTCGATAACCAATCAACACTAAAGTTAAGAAGTTGATGGGTCTCGAAAATTAATTTATATGACCAATTAGGGTTCATTTGGTTTGGGTTAATAAAAAGAGCACATGTTCCTGACCTAATACAACAGGATCATTGGAATGATAAGACTTCAAGTTGCTGATGCATGAGAAGGAATATTATCAAGATTGTAAGGAAAAATTAAATAACGCGAACACCTCCCCCCTTGCTGATCGTGGAATGTGTTAAAAATATTAACCTTTTCGTTAAAAAAAAAATTAAGACAAAAAAGCCTAAGTGGAGAGCTGAAAATATTGAGCTTTTTGTTAAAGAATAAATCAAGACAATAAAGCCCAAGTAGAGAACTGAAATCTTGGAAATAAGACAAGCAAGACGCTTATATCACAGTAGCACTCCCAAAACTCAATTATGATGAAGTTTATACATCAAGTAAACATAACGTGAACATGGGACGGAGCGTAGCACGTCCGCCTCTGACCAGTGCGTGCCGCACACTGAAGGTATGCGGTTGCCGCCCGCACTAAATATGTTCATTGATCAAGTCCAGAATGCAAATTGGAATCAATATGCTGCCGAGTTGCTAGATGAAAAGGTCGAAAATTACCCTGAGTTATAAATTGGCTCATGGGAAACTATCGGAGAGAAAAAAGAAACTCAAATCTTTTCAAATGATTCAAAAAATAAATGAAAATCAGAGTCTGGTGTCCTATCTTTAGTACAAAAGAGCTGTCACTTTTGAAAGGAAGACGAGGTAAGTTTGACAGAGAACAGTCGTTTTGAAACATCTTTCCTCCAAGACATTATACTCGACTAAGTTTCATATGCTATTTTCAGAGGGAGATGAAATTACAAACAACGAAACTTGCTCCTCCTTCATGTCTTCACATCACAAAAACATAAACGCCACAACGACGATAATACGATTAGTTGTTAGTTTGAGCCTTCCTAACCGTGACAAAGGCGTTCAAAAGAAAGGAAGCCTTTTGGTATGAAGTTAAGGTAACGCAGAATCAATGCACTAAGTGCACAGAAACTGGAAATTGAGAAAGAAGTTCACGATTGAATATAAAAGTTAAAGAAGAAAGTAGTAGGTGCTGGAAAACAGTCCAGCAGTGTATCAAAAAGAAATGGTCTGTAATAAAACAAAAACCTATTCTATTTCAACAAAAGGAAGGCCTCCCTAAACTTTAGCTCGGGACCTCACGTATTCTTCCTGTGAGCGCTGAATCTCATAGATACGAAAGTTGTATCCCCCTAAGGGGATAACGGCGGTAATCCACAAAAACATCACGATTTACAAAATAACATCACAACCGTCTTCGATCCAATCCAAGAAAAAGTATAGTTGGGCATCAACAAAATTGAACTCGATCAATTGATATCTCATATAGAAGATTTCGTTTCCTCAACGACCAATCAGCTGACAGCAATACGAACGGTTAACAGCGACCAATCAAAATCGCATTCCACGACACACGTTTCTAGTCCACCAACCAATCACACGACTAATATAAGGACAGTAGACCAATCAAAACCACGTTCCAAGACACACATCTCTATTCATCAACCATTCACGCGACTAAAATAAGGACAGTATACCAATCAAAACCACGTTCCACTACACGAACATTACACCACAGCAACACAGATGTTTTGAACTCCAGACCTTGACAACCACAATCCACGACACAAAAGTCCGTCCCAACAACATAAAGCGAAGCAACGATAGCAGATTTTAACAACCAATCAAAGATCAGAAAACTTTCTGCACGTCAGCGCGCAACCTCAGTAGCGAGGGAGACAGCAGTGGGGGAGGTGTTCGCTGGCGCGTCCGCACACGGGCACCAAAATCAGGTGAATTTTTCACATTAACCACGGTAGAGGAAACAAGGTAGGGTCAAACCAGTCTTTTTTCGTCGACTGTGAGGGTTTGCTGATGTCACGGCCACGAACCAATAGCAGCGTTCATATTGCTTCTGGTAGCACTGCTACTCCCAAATCTGGCTCCACTATTGGCCTAACGACACTGCGGTTTGGTGACGTCATAAAGTTTGTTTGAAATAAAGCCTTTCTATTGGCTACCCGAACGAGAAGAAGTGCAATTTCTTCCAGAGAAATGACCCTACCTTGTTTCCTCTACCGTGACATTAAGACTCTGACCGCAACGTGCGCCACCGGCGGTCACGGGTGGGATTTATATAATGATGACCAGTTGTCACTAACTCAATTTTCATAAATACTTTGTGGAAGCTAAATAGAGGCTTGATCCAGTTGATGGTGACTATTTTCAAAATTGCTTAATATGTGGAGGCTTGATTCAGTTGATGTTGACTGTTTTCAAAATTGCTCAATATAAATGACTTTAAATTGGAGTTGAATATTGAAATTTAGTTCAACCAACTGCGGTCAAAGTGTTAAGCCAGTAGCTATAGCTAATATCGCGGTACATTTAACGTGCTTCTTGTTAATTTCACAGTGATAATTCTGTCGGAAATTGAACTTATTTTGAACATCGGGTTAAGATTACCGCAAAATGACGGTGGTTTGAAAACCATGAAAGGCGTAGAAAAAAGGTCATATCAACAGATGATATGAAAAATAGTAGCATCCGCTGACAGTTTTCCAACACCTTGTAAAAATCAAAGAAAGTTTTCTTTGGCCAAATGTGTGAATTCCAACAACACAAAAAAAAGGCTTTTCTGAGAACCTCAACTTTCTACAGGTGTATTTTCAAAATACACACCTGCACATACACCCAATTTGGAAAAAATTACAAAGGTTACCAACGATGTAATTCCAGCACGTGAATTTAAAAATACGAAGAACGAAAATCTATCATATTCTTTCAAAAGAAAACAAGCATCGTTACCTACCAATTTAATGTGCTTTCGATAAGGATTAAATAGAGATAGAAGAAAAATGCAAAGGTGATGGACAGTACCAAATATTATTCCTATACCCAGGACCTAAACTTCAAGTTTTTAAAGGTTTTAATGACCTTTACAATCTTATAAATAATTAAGACTTTTCAACTTTGCAATAATTTCATCACTAACGATACATCTTCTAGAAAAAAAAACGAGTGCAATAACACTCTAATAGAGTTTGTCATAACCAACTCTTAAAGTTTTATAAATAATTAAAGACTTTTCAACATTGAAATAACGTCATCATTAACTATACATCTTTTAGAAAAAACGAGTGCAGTGAAACTTCAGTAAAGTTATGTAATAGCTAACTCTAGAAGTCTTATATACCAGAAATTAACGTGCAAAAATACAAGACATCCCCAAAAAATATTCTCAATATTCAAACACTTTGACTGCGACTACTAAATATTAAGTTCAATGCCAAACTCATATTTAAAGTCAATTGTAGTAAACTATTTTGAAAATACCAAACATGAACTGGATCGTGCCTTCATTTAGCTTTGATTGAGATTTATGAAAATTGAATTTGCGACTACTGGTCGGTCTGCAGCATTGTGAAAATCACCTCCGTGTACCACCGGTGGGTCACGTCGCAGTCAAAGTGTTAACCATTTTTCCTTTTGTTTCAGGTGCATCTAAGTTTTATTTTATGATATTCAATTTTCTTGAAAATTGAACGCTCATTTCTTTGATTCAACTCGTTAGACTTGAATGTATGCCTATTAACACCTAGATCAATACGAAATACAAAAGTAATGGGTAGTCAAAGAGAGAGTTCATTTTTTGGTACACCCTGCATGTAAGAAGCAACCGTATGTACCGAGATGTTGACGTGTATCGAGATGTTAACTCAATGTAAGCAGTGACGTTGGAAAGAAGGCTATATTTAACAGGTCACCACGAATGAGCTCGAAGATGTTTTCGTGTTTAAAAAAATAAACATACTCGGAATGTTCACTGCATTTCTTCATCTCGAAGAAGAGGTATGTGTGTTAAATATATACATCTATATATGTTGAATATATATTTATTATGTTGAACACATATTTATCATGTTGATGATATATTTATCATGTTGAAAACATATTTATTATGTTGAATACATATTTACTATGTTGAATATATATTTATTATGTTGGATATTGGCTGAATACATTCCTTGAACATTCAGTTATAATTTGAGTTGGGTTGAAGGAACAGAAGTTAGAGTGTTGAAGATCAACCAGGCGTGTGGGTTGAAAAACAGAAAATAGGAGATAGGTTGGTTGAAAATGAGTAATAAGGTCAAAAAGTAGCAAATAAGAATTGTATTGGTAGAAAATAGGAGGAGTGTTGGTAGAAAATACGAAGTATGTCACTAGGTTATACACTAACAATGGTGTTGGTAGACAATACACATTGGTCGTCCTGATCGTAGAATACAAAGCATAACACTAGGAAATAAGACTAACAATGATGTTGGTAGACAATAGAAGTTGTAGAAAATAAATAGAAGTCACAACACAAAGCTCACCTTGAATCTGTTGTACACCATCTCCGCCTTTGCCCGTATCTCGTCGTCGTACTTGTAGCGTCGACACTGAACGAAATACAGGAACACGTTAGTGCACTGTAATGGCGTATTTTTATTACAAAAAATTTAAAAGTGAAGAAAATGAAAGTGAATTTAAAGGCAATGAAAATGAATTTGAAAGCAAAAAAAAAAAAATGAATTTGAAAGCAAACAAAAAAAAATAAAAAAAAAGTATCTTAAAATGAAGAAAATGAATTAAAAGCGAAAATTTTCTTTGCATATAAATTTCACTTGAATCTGCAAAGATCTGTTTACGTATGATATTGTATAATAATTATAATTGTGTATCGAGGCTTAACGCTAAGTTTTAATATAATTATTGTTGTCAACTATAGATCTGATCTGCTATTCCAGACATCCGATACTCCCAAATCCGTGATGCTTGTTTCAGATTAGATTAGGTATGGTAGTTTAAGCCTCCCTAAGCACAACAAAGTTGTTCCAAAGAGAGGAGGAAGGAAGGCACCGTTTGGTTCGAAGTATTCAACAGGAACCAGGAATCTATGTACAAGGTGTGCTTCCACAGCTATATCCCCTATGCATGGAAACAGCAGGAAGGAATTTTATGAAACAAGATAAAAGTTGAAGAAGAGAGTCAGATGTGCTGATGAACAGGACAGCAATGAGCAAGAAAAAGTTATGAAAAAAAAAATATCCCAACAAAAAGGAACACCTATTTAACCATTAAGTCGGGACCCAACACCTTCCCCCTGGTAACGCTAATTCCCATTGATACAATAGTTGTGTGTTCCTGAGAGAACCAGTTTACAAGTCATGTTTTTACAACGATTTTAAATAATAGTTAACATAACATTCCTCAAATTTCCACACTCCAAAAAGCTACACAATAACTACGGCATCACCTTTTCTAGGGTAAAACCAACGACTGAGAAGCCCAAGTACAGTATATAAATAAAATGGAAGTGACGCTATTCCATCAAAAAATATAGTTAAACCTTGTCTATGGTTCTGTGGAAGGGTGTGACACACGCTGCTTATAGATACATCAATATTGGAAAAAGCTGTCTGAATTTTATAAACGAATGTACCTGAATATTTTGAACCGTAGAAAAATGAGAGTATTCTAAAATATTCTAGATTTCAAGCACTACACGAGTTGAACCACTCATTGTCAGGATTTCAATCATTGCTAAAAACGTCACCATTTAGAAGACACTGAAAAACGTCAGGATTCTAAACATAACCTAGAAAACACTGAAAATTAATCACCTTTTTGATGGCGTCGACAACATGTGGATTTTTCTTGAGCATTAGTCCAGAGACGACGAGATTGAGCATTGCATCCAAGTAGCCCCTGGCGGCCTCTTTTTTGGGGTTAAGTACGGACAGCGCCTCCCTTATTTTCTGGTCGTAGTCTAGCAGGCGCGCCTCCATGTCTAGGGTTCTGTGGAGGGTGGGACACGTCAATCAATATTGGACATGGCTAGGTAAACTAGGGAGAGAGAGAGAGAGAGACATGGAACTTCTATCAATATTGAGCATATCTTTTGAATACATAAACCATGTCTGAAATAGAAATAGTAGACAAAGCTTATCGATATATCAATGTTGAACGTAGCTTTTAAATACCTAAACCCTGTCTAGGGTTCTGTGGAGGGTGAAATACAAGATGCTTCTCGATTCTACATCAGACTATGCTTTTGCTACCTAAATCATGTCTGAAAGAGAAATACCTGAGCTGAGAAATACCTTTTTGAATACCTGAGCCATGTCTAGTGTTTTGCAATATAAATGAATTTATAAATAATACATCAAAATTGGACATAGCTTTCAAAACCTAAATCATTTCTGGAATAGATAAATTATACGGTGCTTATGGATTTATCCATAAACCACAACAAAGGTGTACCCAAGAGAGGAATGCGCTATTCAAAACGAAATTTTGAGAACGGGGTATCTACGCACAAAGTGTATCAAATATTTACAACAATTTAGTTCGGCGTTCCTTAGTGAGCATAATAGGGAGCCAGTATTTCAAGTTTCTTTAGAGCTTTTCAGGAGCCTAATTCGCCACCCATGTGAGGCATGCGCGAGTGGATAACTTTAGAGATACAAGAGAAAAACAGAAAGTAAACTAACGTCAAAGAAAAAAAAAAGCCAAAGAAAAGAAAATAGGCCAAAGAAAAGAAAAAAGGCCAAAGAAAAGAA